>BQNB010002909.1:0-22332 GCA_026074375.1 Tanacetum coccineum
TATTCTTTAATTTTTTCTAAATTGGCTTGTTCTTGTAATTCAACATTCTCTCTTTCAAGCCTTGCTGCTTCTTGTTCTTCAGCATCTAGCCTTCTTGCAAGCTCTTCATCAAGCCTTATTTGATCATTTTTATTCAAAGGAACTTCAGGTTCAATCATCTTAGCTTTCCCTTTATCCTTAATGCTTAAAGAAGATACTGATGTTGGTGTTCTTGTTGTGGTTTCACCAGCATCTCTAAATGTAATGCATTTAGCTTTGGGAATTGTTAAAGGTGTTGTTGTGACTGTACTATGTACTGGCTTTTGTATCACAACCTTAGATTTTGCACTCTTCAATTCAGCCAATGTTTGAGCTAAGGTAATCTCTACTTCAGTTATAACAGGTGGTGACACAGCACCTTTTTAGGAATCACATCATGCTCTTTTTCAGTCATATCATTTTTAGCAAAAACTTCATCACCAATAAGAGCATCTGTATTAAACATTTCTGTATCATCTGACCTCCCCTGAGTTTCATCAACTAAAGAAACTTTAGCATCAACTAAAGAAACTACGTTCACCACCGTATTTATATCCGCATCCTTTCTCATTCGTACTCAGTATTGAGCTCACACATCTCAATGACTGACATAACTAAAATACCAAACCGCGAACACGTGAAAGCAAGCAAAAGCGGAACACCACACACATAGATCCTATACGCAACTAAATAATGGATCTTAGGTTATAATCTAGGCCAACCTACCTAGTTCTCTATAACCTTGGCTCTGATTACCAATTTGTCACACCCCGACAATGGCGGAAACTCAGGAATGCAACATAATGATCAATCATAACACAAGATACAATATAAAGAAAACTACAATGCTTAAACTTCAAGTGTTACGAAGACCATCAACCTTGAACAACCTCGAGTGATGTCCCAAATCATAACCAAATCCATAATCTCTTACAATTCCAAATGCCCTCACAAGGGTTTAAATCCAGACCTAAACCAAAACTTCCAAATACTAAGAACCAAACAGATAAACAAGCAAGGCTTCACATGAAAGACCTCCACAGGATACTCCTAAGCCTGCTATCACATAACACCAACCTATTCATCTTTCACTTCACCTGAAAATGATATTCGAAAACGTCACCAATAATGTTGGTGAGCTCGTAGGTTTGACCTTAAACCCAAAAGTTGTGCCAATATCTCAAAACAGTGGACAACAGTGCAATATGATAGTGAATATATGCAAATCAACCATGACTTAGCATCCCCGCTAATCATGTAACATGACCTAGCATCCTCGCTAGTCGATCACCATGCCCTAACATCCCCGCTAGTCATGAAAACACAATATGTCACTTACGCACCTAAAGGGCCTACCAACTGGAGCACTATATTAGCGCAGGACCACAATAGACGTGGCAATTTCTTGCCAATCACCCTTGTCGTGCCAAACACAGTACACGCAAGTAAAATCACAATAGACATGGCAATTCCTTGCCAATCACCCTTGTCGTGCCAAACACAATACACACACATAAAATCGCAACCCTTGACATGCCAAACACAGTACATGCAAGTAAAGTTACATCACATATATTCACATAGCAATCATAAGCACATAATTGTCCCGAAAACAAAACCACGTTTCGCACAGTTCAAAAGAAAACAGTTCAAAATACATTTGAGTATCATTTTCCCCCAACGAAAAACAGTAAAAAAATAGGGCTACGAGAACTCACCTCAAGCAAGTCTTAAGCAACCAAATCTCAATCACACAAGCAAATGCAACGACGTCCGCATACGACCTAGTCTAGTTAATTTCCCATTTTAATCATTCATTTCCAAAACAGTCTTCACGTTTGATGCATAGAGGTTAGATGCGTTGTACAATTCCCCATAACAATTTAGTGGTGTGATGGTTGACGTCTCACCCCAAAATATCTTATCAATCCGATACCTCAACGATACATACTTATACTATTTAAAGAAAATAGATAAGTAATATAAGTAAATATTTATAATAAATATTTATAAATATATCTCGATAAGTCTATTTGGTACCTTTAGTTTCCATAAAATAATCATAATATGGTTAAAACTGAAACATTTACTTATAAAAAGCATATTAGAGAAGTTTCGAAGTGAATTTATAAAAATAATAAAATAATAATATTTTATTATTTAAATCAAAAATTATGTTTTTAAGTAAAATTTCTAAGTATAAACTTTTTACGAAATTTCGACATGACCCGTACGTTTATGTAACGTTTTCCAAGGTTTCAAACCTTAATTTCAACACTTTTCCGACTAAATTCCAAAATCTCAATCTTTAACGTTTACTAAAATGTTTTTCTCAAAATAACGTTCAATATCACTTCGTAAATACATTTCACTTTCAAAAGTCCGTCAAAAACTCGTAAAACGACTAAATATCACTTATTGGGCTTTAAAGCCCAATAAGGGTCCATTAAGGTATTTATACGTCCAAAATACGATCCAAGCCCAAAACCAATGTCCATTTATATAAATAAGCTCGTACTAATAAGTAGAAAATAACTCGGACCAAAATAAGCCAACAAATAAGCCACGGCTTATTTATGCTTATTAGGCCATGAGCTTTTAAGCTCCAAAAACATATCCATAAGCAAAAATAAGCTCAATAAGCTACAATTATATCCGGTTAACACCGTAAGCCACAAAAATAGTCCGCAAATATACGCAATATAAGGCAAATAACCAAAAACACATCCCTTGTGTTCCTTAAATAAGCCGCCAGCATATAAGCTCAAAATAAGCCACGAAAAGCCCACAAAATAAGCTATACAAGCTATTACACAAAATAAGCTATTTAGCAATATATGTTTTTCAACCATCACGACCACAATATCAAAACTAACAAAACCTTATCCTTGTTTCATTTTATTCGAATCCCAAACGCACCCTATATGTCCGTTTCTTTTCCAAAAATCGATTTTTACAACTATCAACGTGTACAACTAACATCTATGCATCAATATAAACCTAAAAGGACAAACGAAATTTAAATTTAGAAACTTACAAGAAAAGTCTTCAAAATATAAATTTCGACACGAACCGGACAACCCAAACGTTGTTTAAATGAATACTCAAATACTCGTATCAACCCGGAATATCACGTTCTTGATCAAAGTTAGAAAATTTATGGTGTTTGGTTGTGGTTTGGTGGCGGACGAACAACACACACACACACTAGTGTGTTTTTTTAAATGAAATGGATAATGAGAAGAATGTTGGTAATGGGAATATATTTGTACAAGTGGAGATCTTAGCAAAAAAAATGGCATCCTTGTCTCCTATGAAACTTGAACCCACGCCTAGGAATCCTAGGGGTTCATCTCCTTCCTTTTTGTGTCGGGTTCATCTAAAACTCATAAAACTCGATCGTAAAATATTTTTCAAAGTTAATTAGTATTTTTATTCATTTTAAAAATACTTTTTCAATAACTTAGAGTATTTACTTGACATATTTCCACGCTTTATTCCCCAAAACTCATTTTGGACATTAACGGACGTGTCGGGACTCGTTTTTCGGCATTTCTCGAAAATTCACGCGTCAACCACCAGGAACTTAACTAACATAATAATAACCTCTAAAAAGGACTATTATTCACAAATAACCATAAATTACCACACTTCTCAACAAAATCACCACCGTCAACACGGTATAATTTCTGAATAAACTGACAAACGTCAAATAGTCAAAGGACTAAAAATGAAACATTCAAAACACAAAAAGGGCAAAGGTTACATTTGGTGTGCATTATTGTTGCTGATCTACGATCTCACTAAGATTTAAATCCGCTATAGTATCCTTCCATGTGAGCCCAACCATTACCTGCAAAAAAGATGAAAAGAACAATGTTTGGAGATTTAACCAATACAAATGTGCATCAAAAGCATGTTTTAGGGGGGCGTTTTTTGTTGCTGCATACCTACTTTTGTTCATAAACAAGCAGTTTAGCCCGCGCGTTGCGGCGGAGACTCATTTTCACTCCTTAACAGTATACGATAGCATTTAGCATTTAGTATTAGAGTTAAATGTATTATACCTATCAAACTTACAAACAGTAACTTATATGTCTAAGTGCACTCGCTTTGCTTCAAGCTCTTTCGCTGCAACCTTGACAACAAACCAAAGAAGATGCACCAATTCTCTAGCTTTTACTGCAGGGCATACGGTTTCACTACAAGTAAAACAAAGCTTTTGTGTCATTGAATGGAGTATTTATCTTTTGAACATGGTTACATAAATACATAATACACTAATTTAGATGGCTACTTCTATGCGTGCCAAAAGTTGCACAAAGCACGCGTGAAAATGGCTCTACAAACTTTGTATTGTTAGATACAAAACAATCCTAACTCAATACAATATGTCCATGCAGTGTGAGCTACATCTCGATACCATAAGTTGTTCCAATGATACCATAAGATGTTCCAATGTCAGACACTGTTGCAAAATGTATTTTTTGTAACCATGTACTGATATACATAGTTATAGATCCAATATAAAATGCGCATTTAAAAGGCCAGATGATAAACACGCTTTTAACCACCTAATGCCTTTTAGGTTAGTGGTAATTTTCACTCCAGTGAATGAAAGAAAACCATGAAATGCAAAGAAGTGCTCAGTTCACATCTTGTATATGCATGGTAACTTCTTTGAACAGGGATTCGATCGCTAGTGACATAATTTGATTTAAAAAAATGTATTTAGACACCTTTTTCTGGTATCTAGCTGTACATCTTTTTTCTCAATATGCGCAAGGCTGTGTATTAAATAAATTGAAATTATAAAGTTTATGGCTCTGAAAACAGTTGATCAGTAAACCTTACAGTTTATTTGGGCGACAAAATATTTGGCTCACAGTGGTTGAAGTATAGAGTCATGATACATACCGATGCCTGGTTATGTTCTAGCTTCATCTTTCTATATTCTTGTTTAGCTCTTTTTGATCGAAACATGGCTTGGACCCGAACGACTGATCTTTCGACACGCTCCTCAGCTTGCTTTCTACTGGCTTGGAAGAACCTCTCCTCACCAATGTTTTCCTGTTTTTAATCTTCCTCGTCATCTTTAGTTAGAGCAACTCGAAGACCTCTAAAGCCTTTCCTTCTAAAACGCCAACGAATGATTGTTTTCTCTAACATTCCTACTGATCATACTATTTTGTTATATTGCTTCTGTACTTGGAAACCACGGAAAAACGCCTGCATTAAAAGAAAATAAGATTGGTTTTTAGCTAATAAACCAAATAGATTAAACACTTAGCTTAGAGAAAAAGGATGAGTCACTTGTGTACTGTGGGATGCAAAGAACAACACCAAACTAATATGCTCTGTGGAAATGGCAAATGAGCGGGTTGAGCAGGTTGAGGACAGGTAACGAAGAGTAAATAATTAGTGAAGGTTGTGTTAACACGAAACACTTTCTTTCCACTTTTTTTTAAATACTGTATAACTAATTTTTGTGTTATATATGAATAAACAACTATATAAGATATTTTATTTTTTAATGAAATGATTCAGTTATTGAGCTGTTTGATGTGTTCCTTTTTTTCTAACTTTATTTAGTTCATCCAATCGAGCGGTAGAGATAAAACATACCCAAATTGGCCCATTTGTTAGAAATTGTCCAAAATCCGTCACCAAATTTGGATTCGCCCCAGTAGATAGCAAATATGCCACGGACTTTCGTCTACAAGTGGAGATTTAATCAATTCAATGTGTATCAAGAGCATGTATTAGGGGTGTTTGGGTTAGCTTATGTAAAAGTGCTTATGCCTGTTAGCTTATAAGCTCACCCCCTATATAACATCGTTCAAAGTTCAAACAATAGAATCTAAAATATTGTATACTTCACTGGATGATGCTTGTTTCTTACAATACGATCATAAAAAATGACGGTATACTAACTTGTTTCAGAATTGGTCATCTAATAAACTTCGTTTAGGGAAATGAGAAAAGGTTCATATGATCATCTAAAATAACATAAGCATTAAGAATAATAAATAATAAACTTGTACTGAAGTAGAAATACCTTATTAGCGATATTTTCCACGGTTTGTTTGGTGGCTGGTTTAACCGTAACAACTGCAGCGGGATCATCAATGGTGAACTCTGGATTGCAATCACAATAACCTACACTTGTCGCACCATATTGAGTAACTGGATCTGATTTTTTCCACTAACGCCCAGACCAATCTCCAACCCTTTACGCATTGGTATCTTCAAATTAGTAGATAATTATATAAACCAAACCCGCCATAAACATCTACCACTGCATTATTGCCAAAGATGCAAACCACTTGCCGTATCAGAATCAATGTGATAGTCATAGAATAACTTCTTCTTGACCGGCTTTTGTTTAATTTTCATATCAGTGTAGCTACTTAAAGGAAGGTAGGTGTATTTGGCATATTATCTATAGCAGTTTTAAAACAGGCCGTATGAATTCCAAATTCTTAATTCTGCTATGACAAAAGAATGCAGACAGATTTTTCCATTGCAAAACAAAACCCCATATCAGTTACATTATATTGTTCACATCAGTTTCTACTTTCTTATATTAGGATTTGTAATCTATGCTGAGACAGATTCTTCCATTTCAAAACAAAACCCCGTCGTTCATTCTAACAGACCTTGTCATTCACTCTAGTACTATAATTTTTTCTATAAATAGATTATCAAATTACCCAAACAACTGATTATTTCATAAGTGAATTCTGAAAAGACAGAGGCACATGAAAATAGAAAGTAACATACCTTTGGGAAATGCGGAGTCACGGGGATGATGCCTCCTGTTGCCACTGCTTCGTAAATACTGAGTCTATTTATAATACCAAGTAATAATCAAATCCTGAAAACAGGGAAGCCAACCAAAAGCCCTAATTTTTTATGTAAATCTAAAATACCTAATCTAAAAAAAAGCCTAAAATTGAAAAGTCAAAGTGAAGCCGTGGCTGTAAGGTTCGTCGGGAAATTGGAGAATCAGGGCCAACGGTGATCGATTATCATAACACTTTTTGGATGAGGGTTGATGAGATTTGTTACACGGGTGAATTTTGCAGATAGCTCTAGAACGGTCGACGTAATAATGGTGTGTGGAATGAATCTGATATAAAAAAGATACTGAAAGGGAAGGAATCGGGCCAGGGCAGTTAGCCCATGAGAAACAGGGAATGGCCCACTGTCGAAACGACAGTGTTTCAGCCGAGAAATGAGTATATATATAATAAGCAAATCCTAAACACCCATTAACTCCTTACTACCATTATGTTATTATACTAGTTGGTTACCCGCGCATAGCGGCGGTAATAGAAAATTTACTAACTCAACTCTTTACGCAATTTCTTACCCGCTTAGTAATTTCGTTTCACAACACTTTAAATGTATGTGTTCGTTGTATGTGTTCGTTTGGGTTTCCCGTAGCTTTCTCGCAACACCATATTAACATCATCATTCTCGCATGTAAAGAGACAACACACTCTCTGAAAGTATATTGTTTTAACGTATCAAGTTTATATTTAATTAAGGTTAAAGTTGTAAAAAATATACATTAACATAAAATAAACCTACTAAAAATGTAGAAAACAAAAAAATTATAAAATATAACAAAATGTATGTTAAATTAAAGAGAACAAAATTTTAAAAAATATAGTGAAATTAGATCAAAATAAAATTAAATTGATAAAAAGATATTTCAATTTGAAAATAAAAGTGATTTTTTAATCAAAAGGTGACACATTTTACTTTTTGATGTGATTTCCAAAAATGAGATGGATGGTCAAGATTGCACCTCCTTATCTTAATTTTTAATGGGTCCCACATTATAAATGCTTTATATAGTAGTATAGATGAGCTACATTCAGTTAATGCGATATGTCTTTTGCATAAAGGTACATGTCTTTTGCATAAAGGATTTACCTCTTTAAAAACGCATACAATGACAGATTATTGACGTATTTTAAACCATCTTCATCGCATCGGTTAGCACATAACCATGAATAGGATCGCCAATAACTCCCCTTCTTTTCAGTAAAACAAAGCGGACTCAAAGCCCATCCCAAAAGATACGCAATCACCTGACCATAACTGCATACACATATTGACATAATCATAATCATAATCATAATCACAAAGTAGATATTTACATATCAGCTCTAACAAAACACAATGTAGGGGAAATGTTTCGATTTATTTCAACGACATAATCATAATCATCAACAACTTCTGCTTAGTTTTTAGTATATAAGCAAATATTTTGAGATAAATTAGCACGCTTTGCAGGTCTGTCCGTGATGATGTTTTGGTGCCTAAAAGTTTTACCTGTATCATCCCCTCTGCCTCCAAACCACAAACCAACTGTGTCCCTACGCTCAACGAAACATCATGCTATACAACCCTGAAAAGCACTTAATAGTGACCATTTGTTAGCCTCGCGTCATAACAAAAAAACTTTATGCAACGATGCTTCCTCCTAAATCAATATAAGAAAATGAAAAAAAAATCAAAAACACCCACAATGAATGTGTATAAACCCCTAATCATCGGCTAAAGAATTACTAAGCCCAGACATATAGATGATTAATTAGAGAGAGAATCATCGTATGTGCTTCGTGTGTGTTTTTCCGTTAACATCAAAGAGAAGAGAAACAGAGAAAAACAGATGTGTTTAGTGCGTGTTTTTCGTTAACATCAAAGAGAGAGGAGAAACAAACACGTACGGTACACGTGTCTGAAAAGGGAGTAGATATTAAACGTCTTTACCGGGTCGGGTAAAAAAACGTCCAAGTCACCGTTCGGGCTCCAGCGGGTTCCGGTAGCCTTTCCGGCGGGTCAACCCGTTGGGATTCCGGTGCATTAATGGGAGCATTTAAGGCAATGGCTTGCATTTAAAGGCTGCTTTTTGTTAAAATGTATAATGTATAACACGTGCATGGAAGTGTTTTTTATTTTACAATTTTCTACTTAGTATTGTGACTTTTGTCTTTCATTTGTATGTAAATGGCAAGATGCATTACAAATCAATTTGAGCATATGTTACCTTTTTAGTCCTGTTTTAAGATCAAAATGAGATTATGTAGAAAATTTTACTTTCGTTGTGCAAGTGATCTTGGGTAGTATCCAAGTTTTTGAAATAGTAAATTAGAAAAAAGTTTTCGACCAACGACATTTTACATGTTAATTGTTATGTTTACATTTGGCCCACCCATATATAAAATCCTGGCTTCGTCTCTGAATATGGACCATTCGTAACTTTGTGTGTGTTATCCTTGCACATTGGTTATGCTAATATTTTGTGCATTGTTACTCTGTTAGACAAATGAGAATAATTTAGGTAACTTAGTAACTCGTTAGCTAGTTTCTTGTATAAGTAGGAAGAAAGCAACATTTGGTATAACTTTTGCTGAATTAGTAGATCATGTATATAAGCCTTTTGAAGGTTTACAAATGGAAGATCGTCCAACATGTTGATAGCAATTTCTCGTTTGGAATAACACAATTACACAAACAATAGCACTGTATAGTTGACCAATAATAAAACATATACGTCGCATATGTCAAAATATAATAGAAGACGTACTGCTCAATCATGGACTAATTAACAGGCATCTCTAAATTTCTGAAATTTTTAAAGGGTTCGCGCGAAATTACATAATGAGACATTTCGAGAAGAAATGTTGTATATAAAATGTCATTGTTTATAGATATAATGCAAGTTAGCTATCTAAACGTTTAACATATTGTTAAGGTTACAAATTTTGGAGCCCTAAAATTTTTAAGGCCCTGTGCGGTCGCCCGTCCCGCACACCCCTCAAAGACCGCCCCGCTAATTAATTCCAAACAGATGCAATGTTACGTTGTCTTTTGTTTAAATTTAGTTTATTAAAAAAAATTGACAACAAATAAATTCATAAAATACCTTTTAAAACATATACTAATAACAATATACACAGGTCTTGTGGACCAAAAGACTAGAATATCAAATCATATAGAAAAAATACTAGTTGCTAAAACAAAGAAGCATCCAACCACTGCCTTATAACTCATACCCAAAGGAACTAACAAACAGATTAAATTATGTTCAACAGTGGCTGCACGGCTGAGGGAAGCCTGAATGAATCGAAATTCAATGATCCGATGCCATGGATCGGTATCTATGTCGCAGCTGCATCGATAATATGTGGCATAGCCATGGCTCTGGATGCCTTGAATGGTTTCAGATACAAAAGGTTTTGGTTTCCTTGCAGATTCTTCACACTAAATGCAACAACTCTTACTGTCATCGCAGTTGCTATCAAATTTACGGTCGATCTAAATGCAGCCATGCCTCGACGTCAAGATCAGCTGGCGAAAGTTAGCAGCTCAGCTTTTATATGTGTGGTGATGGGAAACTTATTGCCTTCTTTAGGAACTGTCCGTGTATATGCCGGACAGGCTAGTAGTCCGAATGGGCTACACAAAACCCAAGCGAACCACTCAAGCTCAATCAAATCACAAGAGTCCGAACGGGCCATAAAGTTCCAAGCGGGTGTCCGCGTATAACCGGACTGGTCCCATATCCGAACGGGCCATACAGAGTCCGGACGGGCGTACTACATCAACCCGAAAAAAGACAACGTTAGACTCGATAAAGAAGGACACCTCTTCAAACTATTGGACAATAGCAAGCACTTACGCAACATCGCTATCCCGGGAATTAAGGAACGATGTTCCCAAGGTGTACCGACATCCAAGGCAAAGGCTAGGCGTAGGTCGTCTCCTTCATTCCCAAGGTGTCAAGAACAGTGCTTCCAAACAGTACTTCAAGTAATATAAATACCCAAGTATTTATTACTTAACACAGGGCATTAATTTCACCACACACACATTTATTACTTATAGCCACTTCGGCTCTTACCAAAGTACTTACTTTCACGCCCGAGCTTGGTCCTGGGTCAACACCCGGGGCGAGCTAACGGGTTTTCTGTCTTACTTTCAGATACTTAGGTGGATTACTCATCTAGAAGCGTGGGAACTCTCCTATTTCCTCTAGAACGGTAAATTACTTAAACAAATTGGCGCCATCGTGGGACTTTCTGATCTCCTCACCATAGAATGACTAGCCACAAGAGTGGAGATCCGGAGGGTCAATACGACCGTCGAAGGAACTCCCCACTAACAAAGAACAAATCCGAAGGCACATAATCCCCATGATAGTCTATAATCAAATAGCACAACAGGCCGAAAAAAGCTAACCCGATACGGCTGAACTCGAAATAGAAGGCCAAGACCCCAAAGACGACCGCACGTGAAGGGACAGGAATTGATGATGAAGATTTAATGTAGCCTTGTCAAAGAAACATTAAAGACGCCTTTACGGAAGAATACTCGATGTTCTCTGGTCCCAGAATATACATGACAACCAACATCGCATATACAACGGTTCCCACCTGATCCGGCAGTACCCATTTATAATCGATTTGTGGTGGCTGCGAACTCGTGGAAGGCCGATGCCAGTATGGTTCCGAATGTTACATCAAACACTGACGGGTCAGCAGGGGGTTGTTCGAGAGCTTCCGCCCGAAAGCATAGGCCGGATGGTGGAGGCTGAGAGAGGCTTTTCACCACTAGATATTCAACCAGAAAGCGGGTTACAAATAACCTCACAATCACCAAATAGTGAGGAAAGCTAATGAAACCCTAACGGCAATCAGTAAAGATGGACCGTCGAGACAGGACTTCACATGGGTGTTCCGAAAGTTATGAAGATTTCTCATTCTAAGGATTCTGTTAATCCCCCGAATTAGCCAAGCGTTTTGCAAGTAGCGTGCCCAAGACGGGCGATGAAATGATGAAACGTTAAAAGATGAGTTTGTAAGGGCCGAGGAGGCATACGCCCTTGCGGAATTACCGCTAGGAGAATCACGAGACATTCATCGTCGATTATCTTTTCCGGCAGGGTCGCGAGACGTCCATCAACGACTGACTTTTCCAGCTGCCAGAAGAGACGACCGAGACGGTCGGAACAGCTCGGGAAAAGATTTCCGGAAGGGCGACTATAGGAATTCTTACAAGGGGAGAGACAACTTCAATACGGGAAGACACAGGGATTACGGAGCCCCGTACCACCGAAAGGGAGCGAGCAAATAAAACAGACCTGTACCGTTACTATCGTTAGATTCTTTAAAAAAGTGCCCTAAAGAAATACTGGCCAAGGAAACGCAAACAGCAACTATCACCACCAATGACCTGTGGCAATCCTTGGAGGACAGTTGACCCGGATAAATACTGTGATTATCACCAAAGACAAGGGTCATCACACAAACGACAATATCTAGCTGAGAAAGCAACAAGAAATCCCTTTAGATCATGAAAGCTAATCATTTGAGGAAAGATCTAAGTGCAGAGTTGGAAAAGAGACTAAAATAGAAACCCTCTGTGTGCAAAGGTAAATAACATTGGGTCCAAAGGTTTCACTCCTTCTAAAAGAAGAAACGAAAAGACCGCGAAGCAACGGAGTCTTGGATGAACACTCCTATCTCTTTCCCGCCAATTATGACGGATGATGCGTCAGACGAACCACTGATAATAGAAGCAGAGGTTGAAGGATATCTCGTAAGGCGGGTCTTAATGTGACGAAGGGTACATCGTGGAAGTCATGTTCCGAACATTGCTTTGAGAAACCTGTTCAGAGAAGGTGAAAGGCCGTACTCAGGAAACAGAACTGATTTGGTGGTTTTCGCATGGGAGGTATCAAAACCTTTGGAAAAAATTGACCTGGAAGTAATGCATCGGAATGAAGGGTATGAAGCCGGAGGACTTCAATGAAATTCAAATCATCCGCGGCACCATCCCCTTACAATGTAAAACTGGGCTACCAGGCCCTGAAGATACTACATGCCAAGCCCAACACTATTCATACATTATCAAATTTTCCAACACCAAAGGGAATAGCCTACTATTGAACGCTCGAGACATCAAAATGTTGAATGCCGAAAAAGCGAAGAGACTAGCAATGAAGTAATAAGAAACGTGCCCCAAGAATAGGGGGGCCTTGGATGTTACCGAGCAAAAAATGTCAACCCCAGCTTTTCCCTGACCAAATGGTCACCATTGGAGGAAGACTCTCCAAGGGCTGTAAGGAGCAACTAAAAACTCTTCTGAAAAGCAACATGGAGGTGTTCGCCTGGGAACCTGCCGACATGACTGGGGTACCTCGAAAGGTCATAGAGCACGCTCTGAATGTAAACCCCTCCCTCGATCCAGTATGCCAAAAGAGAAGAACCTTCTCCCAGAAAAAAAAAAAGAAAAAAGCGGGGCATGTCACCAGGGAAGAAAACTCGAGTGGATCAATGCAGGGAAAGTCCTTCCGTCAAAAACCACAATGACTCCAACCCAGTGATAGTCAAAAGTGTTACGATCTTGGAGAATGTGATCACTTTAAAAACCTGAACTCAGCATGCCTCCAAGGATTATTATCCAATACCTAAACATAGACCAGCCAAGTTGTAGGCGGTCATGGTTTCAGGTACAGTCTTCCTGGATGCCCAGAAAAGGGGGGGGGGGGGGGGGGGGGGGGAAAATAGGGGGGGGGGGGGGGGGGGGGGGGGGGGGGGGGGGGGGGGGGGGGGGGGGAGGGGGGTAAACAAAGGTATCTCAAAACATCAAATGGCAAAAAGAGACGAAGAAAAGACAGCTTTCTACACGGAGCAGGGAACGTATTGTGTTGATACAAGATGCCGTCGGTCTAAAGAACGCATGGCCCAATATCAAAGACTGGTAGACTCGACCTTGCCAAAAGCCAAAATAGGAAAAACCTGGAAGGCATACGTAGATGATATGGTAATCAAAGTAAGGAAGAGAGAACAAGTCTTCCTGGCTGATATAGCAGAGACTTTGAAGCTTGAAGACAATAAACATGAAGCCTTACATCCGCCAAAAAGTGTTCGTTCGGAAGAGGAAGGCAAATTCCTGAGGTACATGTCACTTCCGAGGGAATCCGAGCAAATCCAAAGAAAGATATAAGCTATATCAGACCTTCAGTCCCCTAAGAACATTGAAAGAGATCAAAGCCTCAGCGGAAAAAAACAAGCTTTTTTAAATCTTTTTGCCAAATCAGCCGAAAGGGCCCTCCCTTTCTTCAACACACTGAAAAATATAACGAAGGAGAACAAGCACGAATACCGATGGACCACAGAGGCGGAAGAGGCTTTTCAGCAGATGAAGAGACTGATCATGTCGCTTCCATCGCTGACACCACCTTTCCCGGAGGAAACGTTATACGCATACCTAGCGGTGTCTAGGGAGGCGGTCTCCGCAGTACTCTTGACAGACCGGAATGGAAGGCAATGTCCCGTACAATACGTGAGCAGAACACTAAACGAGGCAGAAAGGAACTACTCCCCGTTGGAAAAACTAGCTCTTTCATTGGTTAACATGACAAGAAGATCTAAGAGATATTTTGAACTCCACCGGTAAAGGTCATCACGGATCAGCAATCAAAAACATACTCAGTGGACAGAAGCTTCGTGAAGTTACAAAAAGCAGTAGAGATAGGAACATACAAAATCTCCTTCATACCGCGGAATGCAGTAAAGGGTCAAGTCCTAGCAGATTTCCTTTCTGACGCTCCAGATGGAGAAAGGGAAGATGAGTATTTCCAGAGTCCGGAGGTCTCTCCGGGGATAGACGACACAGAGGCATGGACCCATACACTGATGGGGCGGCCAGTTCAAAAGGCCTCTAGAGGCCGGTCTTTATTTAAACTGGACCAGCGGAGTGGAATATGCTTATCCCCCCCCCTCCGATAACATTTGCCAGCACAAATAACGAGGCAGAATATGAGGCTCTCCTACAGGTGGCTACGTAAGCGCGAATGAGAAGTCCTACTGATAGAGATAAGGTAATTCCAAGCTCGTGCCAGTCATGATTAATAGGATGTTGAAGCTAGCCAAACGGTTCCCAAAATGAAATTTTCAAAATACCTTAGCCAAAGCGTAGAGAGAACATCCTCCGAATTTAAGACCTTCTCATTGAAAACATATCAAGACGGAAGTAATCATAGGCCGATGTATTAACAAGCTAGCCACCGTGCTTGTTCCCACAACCATACCAAAAGAGGAAACTGGTTCGAGGTCCTGAATTAACGGTCAACGGGGTCCAAGAAGGTACAGACTAAAGTGAAAGAGGAGGGAGATAACTGGATGACTCCATCATCAAATACATGGAGGAAGGCAAAGTACCATCGGATATCAACGAGTTCACGAGCTCTGCGTGCAAAGATAGGGCAATATACAAAGGAGTCAGAGTCCTATTCAAAAAGGGTTATTTGCTTCCTATGTTGCATATGTGTAGGAACTCATCAGGCAAATTAATGTCTTCGGGAAATTTCACAATGAGATCTTGCGGAATGCATGTGGGTCCTAGTGCGGTAGAGAGGAAGGCAATGAGACAAGGTTTTATTGCCTACCAATGCATGCAGACGCAAAAGCAGAGGTAGATAAGTGTGACTCATGTCAGATTCACGCCCCGATACCAAGACTTCCGAAAACATTCATGACCTCCATCATGGCCCCGTGGCCTTTCTATCAGTGGGGAATGGACATACTTGGTCCGTTAACTCCGGCCAGAGGAGGAGCTAAATTCGTAGTTGTGGCCATTGATTACTTCACCAAGTGGGTAGAAGGCAAGCCGAAGGTCAAGATAACGGGCAAGGAGATAATCCGTTTCGTGATGGACAACATCATATGTAGATATGGTCTCCCAAGAATCATCGTCATGGACAATGGGGCACAACTGGTAAGTGACCCCTTCAAGAGTTGGTGTAAAAGGTTTGAGATTCAACAGATGAACACAGCGGTAGCTCATCCGCAGGCTAACAGTTTAGTCGAAAGGGCAAACCGAAGCCTTATGGAAGGAATCAAAACCAGGTTAGGAAGGGAAAAGGCAGGATGGGTAGATGAATTGCCGAATGTAATTATGGGTGCCACCTCACATCAATCAAGCAAAGCAAACGCGAGACCCTTTAGCCTTAACCTACGGCAGTGAAGCGTTAATCCGGCAGAATAGGCAATCCATGCCTACCGAACTATTATGATCAGGAGGAGATCAACGAAGAAAGCAACGTTGAATCTAGACTTACTGTAAGAACGAAGTGGAGGCAGCCGCCATACGGGAATCCAAATACAAGTCAAAAATGGAACAGTACTACAACAAGAAAGTACGCCCAGCGGGATTTAGGCCAGGAGAGTTGTATATCGAAGGAATGAGGCAAGTAGAGTGGAGGACCAAGGGAAGCTGGACCAAGTGTAAGCCCATACAGAGTTACAGAAGCGTTCGAGAACGGCTCTTACAAGTTGCAAACAATGGAGGACAAGATAGTCCCTCGAACCTGGCACGCGATCAACCTACGCAAATGCTACTTGTAGGATTTATTGTTTTATGAATTCTGTATGTGCGAACGCTAATTAATTAATATTACAGCCGTTCTTTCTAGTTCAAAAGAAGGCAATTTTCCAATATGTGTTGCAATAATTGGACGGACGGATCGCTACCTCCGGACAAAATAAATCCCACAGACAACTAAGTCACAGGGTAAAAATGACAAGGAAGGGCACTGCCCCTCCGGAAAAAATAAATCCCACAGACAACTAAGTCACAGGGTTAAAATGATAAGGAAGGGCACAGCCCCTCCGGACAAAATAAATCCCACAGACAACTAAGTCACAGGGTAAAAATGACAAGGAAGGGCACTGCCCCTCCGGAAAAAATAAATCCACATAACTAGCGTCACAGTGGTTAAAAGGATAAGGATAGGGCAACAGCCCCTCTGGACAAAATAAATCCCAGACAACTAGTCACAGGGTAAAAATGGACCAGGAAGGCACTGCCCTTCCGGAAAAAACTATCCCACAAAAACAAGAAAAGAAACAGTCACAGGGTAAAAATGATAAGGAAGGGCACAGCCCCTCCGAACAAAATAAATCCCACAGACAACCAAGTCACAGGGTAAAAATAATAAGGGCAAAGCCCCTCCGGACAAAATAAACCCCACAGACAGCCAAGTCAAAGGGTAAAAATGGTTTGGAAGGGCACAGCCCCTCCGGACGAAGCATCCTATAAGAGAGTCAACCTATTCGAATACAAGTGGAATAAGCAGACAAGTGAGAAATCAAATGCGACAAAGGCAAATTTACAACGGCACCAGAATAAGTTACAATTATCAGTCCCAAAAAAGGGGACATTCGTTCAAAGTTACAAACAATTCAAAACAAGACCTATCTATTACAAATTACAAAAGCTAAGTCTTCTTAGACGGAGGAGCTTTGGAACCTCCGGAAGCATGTTCGGTAACAGGGTCTTGAAGAGAAGGACCAGTCTTGTCTTTTGAACCGGCCACCTCCGCGGCCCTAACAAGTGTGGGAGCAAAGGCAATACCTCCAGAACCAGCCTTGGGAGCATCCTTGGGAGGAGGGGCAGGATGAAGTTTTAAGAGATCTTGCACCGGCTTCTCAGAGAGATGAGAGATACGATCCACATACGAATAAGTTTTGGAAAACAACCTCTCGTATTCAGCATTCATTTTCTTATCGGAGTAAGGATCAAACCCGTTCATCCTCATCATAATCTCACGGAGCTCCTCTTCGGACCTCGCCTCAGCCAGACCTTGTCCCCATCCAGTCTGGAGTGCATAGTTGAAAGGAACAGAGAGACTTTGTTTGTATTCATGGCTCTGTAGGAGACGCCCCACCACAGTGGGAAGAAGCTTCCTAATAGCATCAGTCTTCTCCCTTTTGGCAAAGGCAAGTTGGGTCCGGAGCTCCTCATTTTCCGAGAGTCTGTCACTAGAAACCCTTTCAGCATAAACCAATGCAGAGTCTTTTTGAGCAAGCTGGCCTTCCAAGTCTTTCACAGCAGAAGAATGGACCTCATCGGCACTTTTCAATTGTTGCTCCAACTCTTTGATCCGAAGGGCCTGTTCGGCATTAGTAGCCATCAAACTATCCTTTTCAGCCCGAACAGCAGCAAGACCCTCAGAACAATGGGCATGATCCTCGCGGAGTTTCCTATGTCTCTCAGACAAAGTGTTGTAGAAGTTCTGAACGACATTAAAGTCCTCTCGAGTCCGAACAAGATGACTCCGCGTAGTCTCAAGACTCTCTTGCAAGGCATGGTGGGTGTCATAAAGAGACTCTAACTGACGGAGAGCATGGGCCTGCGCCATAGCACCACGGGCCAAGGTAAACCAGGCTCTATCCAACACAACATTATTGTCCAAAAGATGCATCTCCTCTTGAACACCAGGAGGAATAAGGTTAACCATTAAATCACGACACTCCTCCGGAGTGGTCACCCGGCTCCTCTGGTGGATTCCCCAAGCCGGAACAAAAAGAGGAGGAGGTAAAGAAGATCCAGCTTCATCGGCACCAACACCTGTGAAACATCACCTATTAACAAAAAAAAACATAACACATAAGAAGACGAAGGGGAAATGAAAGACACCTCTCGGAAGAGGATCAGGCATAGGAGTTTCCTCTTGAGCAATGGACTTCCCATTATCCGGACGGGTTGCAGCAGTGGGGATTGACTCAGTTCCAATAACAACCCGTTCCGTAGTGTCGCTAACATGCCTATCCGGCCCCTCAAGATTAACCTCTTCGTCCACATCATCATCAAAATTACCATCTCTATTGCCAAGAACCCCTGAATGTTCATCATGATGCTCTTCACAAGGGCGGGTGGTGGTGTTAGCAGAGTCATGTGCAGGAATCTCAAGCAAATTATCTCCCTGAGCCTGAGTAGGGGAAACCACATTTTCACCCCTAGAAACGTCCGAAGCAACCGCCTCTATAGTCCGAAGAGGAGTAGGACAAGGGATTTGATCAGTAGATTTCTCTTTACGCCTCTTCGAACTCCCCTCAGGCCCACTGGCACCTTCGGATCCCCTGTTCTTCTCGGCTTTTCTCTTGGCAGCAGCCTGAGCTTTCCTTATCCTAGTAGCCACTATCTTAGGATCTGAGGCCTCAACCCTTTGTTGTGAATCCGTCTTGCCGGGAACTTGCTCATCCTCACTAAGAGGAGGGGTAGTATGTTGAAGAATGACGTCTTGTTCGGTCAAGGCTCCCCCAGCCTCAATAGTCATCCCGGAAAGAAAAGGAAGACGTAAATACTCCGACATGGTAACAACTACAAAAAAAAACACCAGGTGAGAAAATAAAGGAAGGAATATACACAAAGTCGCAAACAAATGAAAGAGATAAGTGCCCTCTCATTACCATTGCCCTCCGGATCTTTGAACAAAGGACGGAACTTAGGAAATTCCCAAGTGATAGCCAACCCAGCACTAAAAAGCAACCCGCTCGGAATACCACGAATATCAATAGGCTGGTTGGTCAAAGCAATAACATCATCCTCATCGAACCCATCCTTGGGCGCAGGATCACTTATATCCGAATCATGGTGCCTCCAACACATAGCATCCGGAATGGCTCTTCGATCAATAAAAAAGAAACGCCCTTTCCACTTTTTCATACAAGAGAATGTTTCGTTCAAAATCTTGCCTCGAAAATCCTTACCGGCCCTTTTCTCGAATGAAAACCAATCCCCTTGTTTGCTAAGCTTATAAAAAACCCGGAACAAAGTTACCGAAGGGACGATGTCAAGGCTTCGACAATACAACTCGAATAAGGTCAATCGGGTCAAGCCCAGCGGCACTAATTGGGAGATATGTACATGAAAATGCCTAATCACGGCAAGAAGAAAGGTCGAAAAGGGTACCCTTAGCCCGGCAAACTCAAAATACTGCTCATAAAGACCAATATACTCATCAGTCAAACGATCCATGGTCCATTCGGAAGAAACAGCAACAGGGTGTAGATCCCTAGGAATTTTATATTTACGAGTAAGGGCTTTCACTTCCGATGGTTTCATGGTAGAAATATAAGACCCCATGTCACGCTTACTGGACGAAGAGGCTTCGGCTTGCGACCCCATGTCAACTCGTTCCGCGTCCGACATTTTCAAAGATCCGAAGGGGCGAAAACTTACAAAGTCAAAAAGGGAAGAAAGGTATACCTGATCACAATAAAGAAAAGGCGGCTGGACGAGTCGGATAATTATCTTGCAAACAAGGGACGTTCGGCTATGATCTTTAAATTTTTTACACACGGTAAAAATAAAAAACTATGGGCTATTTATAGACTCCAAATGGGCGTGGGTTCGTCAAAAAGCGCACAACAGCTGTCAAAGGCCCAATCGTGACCGTTGATGAGAAATCACTCAACACGTGTACGCACCGGATGAGGAAACGATGAAAAGTCATAATGGTTTTTAACCCACTGTAATTATGATTTTGTCTCGTACACATCAAGAAGACAAATGGATTCCAACTCCTCATAATTACGAATTTTGCTTCATACCTAAAAAAAAAAAAAGAAGCAGAAGGGGAATAAGAGAAAAGAAAGAAGATTAGGGCAAGAAAGAGACAAGGACCAACGTCTCAGGACCCTTTCAGAAGAGCACTTTAAGTATGACTTCAATAGTTTACAACTCTTAAAGCCATACTGGGGGGGACATGTCCGCGTATATGCCGGACAGGCTAGTAGTCCGAATGGGCTACACAAAACCCAAGCGAATCACTCAAGCTCAATCAAATCACAAGAGTTCGAACGGGCCATAAAGTTCCAAGCGGGTGTCCACGAATAATACTATATCAACCCGAAAAAGGACAATGTTAGGCTCGATAAAGAAGGACACCTCTTCAAACTATTGGACAATAGCAAGCGCTTACGCAACATCGCTATCCCGGGAATTAAGGAACGATGTCCCCAAGGTGTACCGACGTCCAAGGCAAAGGCTAGGCGTAGGTCGTCTCCTTCATTCCCAAGGTGTCAAGAACAGTGCTTCCAAACAGTACTTCAAGTAATATAAATACCCAAGCATTTATTACTTAAAAAACAGCGTACTGCACAACTCACATAATTTTTACTACAGCCTCTTCGGCTCCAACATACAGCCCCTTCGGCTTACATTCACATACTTACTCTCACGCCCGAGCTTGGTCCTGGGTCAACACCCGGGGCGAGCTAACGGGTTTTCTCTCTTACTTTCAGATACTTAGGTGGATTACTCGACTAGAAGCGTGGGAACTCTCCTACTTCCTCTAGAGCGGTAAATTACTTAAACAAAAACTATGCTCAATCTTATAAAACCATGACAATAATGATTTTATTTGTAAATATAGTATAAACCTAGGAGAAGTTATTCATACCCCTAAAAGTGATTCTAAGACCATGTGTAATGGTCGGTCAAAGACTCGGTCTCCATGTTGGTCGACCAGCACAAGCAACGCATCCCTCCATTACACTTACACACCCTCTTTGGGACGCACTCAGATCAAGAAAAATAAAATAATAAGTCGGTCGCGTATGCGACTGACTTGTTTGTGTGTATAGGTGTTTATTTAATATATTTTTGTGGAGTATGTTTTTTGGTGTTACCGGTCTTTTTATTACACTAACTTAGTCATTGAATTGTCTTGAAAAGAGAAAGCTGATATGACAGTGGTGTCTTTGATTTTTTAATGGTCACCATTACACTTAGACTAATACCCCTAACATATTGCAGTATTTTTTTATTTAATTTTTAAAAATTTTTAACTTTATTTTTATTATAAAACTACAAAACATAAAGTACCTAACATATAATATAAAGCTTGAGAAGTTAAAAATAATAAAATACAAAAAATAAAAACATAAAAATTGCATTTTTCTATAAATAAAATAATTAAAAAAGTACCCATAACACCAACTAAAAACTATTTTAGTACAAAAAACTGTTAAAAGCAAAAAGTATAAGGAAGTGTTTGTACGGTCTTAAGTTTGTCCCCTCATCTCAACTAAAATACTGTAATCTTTTATCTCACTTCATAAAAAAAGCTAGAAAGACACTAAACACATACTTACTTTGGCTTTTTTCATCCTTTGGTTTCTGTGTTTGCCTATGCATTTGTCAATGTCTTGCTCCCCACCTCACCTCAGAACTAGATTAATAAATTTCACATAATATCTTGTTGTGTACACTATTTATAAACATGTCATTTGTTTGTGTTTTGTGACTTCATTTTCATGTTTCTGTATACCCTTTACAAGAATCTTGATATCCCTTGTGTGAAGATTATATATTTTTGGTAAATTTGTGAAAAAGATTAGAACTTGTGGTTAATTTTGATGTGTACTGTAATAAAACATGTCCTTTGTTTGTGTTATTTGACTTCATTTTTACATATTTGTGTACCCTTTGCAAAATCTTGAT
>BQNB010002909.1:23596-109671 GCA_026074375.1 Tanacetum coccineum
CAAAATTTTCTCGCTTCGCTCTTAGTTGTGAGTTCAAGTCATGTTTGAAACATGTGAAATAGTTTATGTTGTATACTATATATTATGAGATGGTTAGTTGTTGTTTAAAAAAATATATCCTTTGAAAATTATTTAAGTTAGTATAGTTTGATAAGCTCATTAGAGTTATGTAATGTTGATAGGGTTGATTGTGTAATCAGTATAAATACGGGGGATGATGTAATTTGTTGTTGTTTCCACTCATGAAATGACAGAAATGCAAAGGACGTGAAGCATCATAAACTCATAAAGTGCAATGACTTTCTCATCACGTTTAATATTTTGATATACCTTTTTGATAATTGCAAGTATCTTTCTTTTTATGTTTGTTTTGTTAAAACGTTACATAATCTTATGATCTTTTGATGGTTAATGAAATGATTATCAAAAAGCACTGGAAATCGTAAACTTAAATTGATTTGTCTATCTTCCGCGCATTGACACAACTAGGGAGTCTTACGGTGTCACATTATTGTTATTAAATTTTTATTTGTAGTGCTAACTTTTGTAAAAATCTCAAATGTTCCTAATTGGTCTATGTTCAAAAGAATTGTGTTTTTAGTACTTGTTTGATTGACCCGCTAGTAGGTGAAAAATATACTAAATTTTTATTAAACTCGATCGTTTCTATTAAATCACACTTTTTGTTACTCCGTAATATAATTCTCTTATACTAAAGTTCAAACAATTTGTACACATGGTGAGTTTTAGTCTTGGTTTTGCCATTGTTTTCACGCGATAGCGCTTGAAACTGATAAAACCGACCAAGTTGAATCCAAAAGCAATAATATAGTTCACGTATAAAAAACTTCGAATTTGGTTTCAATCGTAACTTGACGATTGAACAGATTGGATATGTTATGAATAAAAGATGTAGCTGAATTTGATAAACATGACAAAAGTGTATATAATACGATGGAACTATGTTCACCGAGCAAAATATGAAAGTGATAGTGACATCTTTGACCGCTACAAATTTTCTTTCTAACATAGGATGTAGATCTTCGCGTGTTTTGGTAATTTTGATTCATCTACATGTTTTAGATTTCGATTTACCTTGTTTTGTATGCGTAGAGATGATTTATGAGTAGTTACTACATGACGTCTTTATCTCATTAATTCTCAATTGAGTACATTATTTTTAAGATCCGTGGTTTGGATTCCGGCACGGAGCGCCTTGAAATCAAATGAAACTAAACAAATAATCAAGTTCACGCATAGGAACTTTAATTCGGTTTTCTAAAACCAAATTGATATATATGATTAAACACATGTATCGTATGTTTTTATTGTTATGTGATGAAGTAATAAATTGTGTGATTAAACATATCAATAAAAACATACGATATATAGGGTGTAGATTCTTTGCCTCTGATTTTATGTTTCTTCACTTTCTTAATTTTGCACAATAATTTAGTTAGAGTTGACAGTCATTTGCCATCGATATATTTGGTTTCTTTGTTGCATGAACGATTGTTTTTAACAATTGAGATTCGGTTTATATCTTTAAAAGAACCAAGTCCAAGCTATAATTGTGTAAGGTGGTCATATATGTATATGTATGTGCGATATTTTAGTTGATGACTTGAAGATAACTCTTGAACATGTGAACATAAAATACAAACAAAAAGTTTATGAATCAAACTACTCCCATAGTTACTCCCAATTTAGATGAACATAAACTAATATGAACATGCAAAATTGCATGAACAATCAGTGCCAAATTCGCTCTTAAGTTTGATAAGTTTCGTAGTTTGTATCACGCCTTTCAGATCAACAAAGTTGAAAGTTCTATACTTGGTAGTTGGTACGAACAACATGACTATATGTTTGTGTTACAAGAGTTGAAAGTTCTATAATGTAATGGTTTCTGTGCGATAAGTAAATTATGTTTATCTTCACTTAATTAGTAGCGATGAATTGAAATTAATGTCCTTGTTTGTTTGGTTCTTTCCCTTATAGCGTTACGATTGTTGAATTAAATATTCTAGGTTTAATATCCAGTTGGCTCAGTCAGTAAAAGTTGATATCGAATGAAACGGATTAAGTTTTCTTTACACATATCATATATATGATTCGAAAGACCTAATCATCATTGACTTAATAGAGATGAGGTAGTCTTAACGTGTATGAATATGGTAAATATGCATATTTCAGGGACGGAACTAGGGGTTTCCGCAGGTTCTCGGGAACCTCATCAATTAAATCGATTTAGTGTTAATTTTTGAAAAAACAATGATTTTTTCTAAATGCATCTTAAATACACTTGGTTCGTCAAAATGTGTTTATGATATTCCGGTTCAAAAAAATTTGTGCACCCGATCATATTTGGTTCTGGTTTCGTCTCTGATTTTGTCCACCAATGAAACCAAGCAAAAAATACATTTGTTGCTTCTGATAAATTTATAATTTATGTATTTTGCATTTTTACAGATTAAGGTAGGGTCCACAATCATATACGTAGAAATCTTCGACTTCATTGATGTCTGAGCAATTGTCATAGAATAATACTAACAAGGATAAAGTCAAAGCTAAAACTTTGTAAAGCCATCTATGCATATGTGTTATAGTTTTCGTCTTGTCGACTTCAAAATATTATGGTTACTAAAACAAGGTGTTTATAAATTTGCAACTCAATAATTCATGTATGCTTTTAGAACCCTATGTTTTATAAGTTCTAATTTTTTATGGATTGTTTAGGTGCTTGCATTGGTGTCGGGTGTTGCACGGGTTACACTTAATTTTTGGTCATGAAGTGCAAGTTTTTTTCAAAAACTGTCGTTTTTTTTATATGTGCAATCCTGATAATTTTTGCTACTTTTGGTTTTTTTTATACAAATTTAGTTAGCTCAATATTTATTTTGTGTAACACCCTCTCAAAAAATCAGGGTTCGTCCATGGGTGCTTGTAATTACTAGAGCTAAAATCGTTAACACACATATAGTTGAAGTTATAAACTTGCCAACTTGGTACCAAAATAATAACTTCCAATTTGTAGTATGTAAGGTTTCACTCAAGCCCATTTTAAAAACAAAAAGGCCCAAATGAGGCAACGTTTTCTATAAAAAGAGCATGAAATCTACGAGTAATTTTTATGAGTTTGAGCGAAGATTGACGGCTCTAGCAATACACAAAACTCATGAAGCACAATGCACCACAGTCGACTTCGTAAATATCGCGAGAAAGCCTCAGTTCAGTAATGAATTGGAAGAAGGTAAATGTAACCATTCTTTGTTCAAAGTTGGCAGGTTAATGAAATATATAAGAGAAAAATGCAAATATGCTCCCTGTGTTTTGCAAAAATTGCAGACTTACTCCCTAACTTCACGAAAGTGTAGGCGGCCTCCTCAGATTGAAACTTCAATTGCACTCGTGCTCCCTGACAGGGACCATTTCTGCACAAAAGTAAAACAAAAGTGTTGCAGAAATGGTCCCTGTCAGGGAGCACGAGTGCAACGAAAGTTTCAATCTGAGGAAGCCGCCTGCACTTTCGTGAAGTTGGGGAGTAAGTCTGCAATTTTTGCAAACCACATGGAGCGTATGTGCATTTCTCTCAATATATAATGTATTAGAGTAAATGGTCTAGTTTTATATGTTTTTTGAAAATATGTGCATACCTTTTTGAAATATGTGCATACCTTTTTGAAATTCAACTCGCATTTTAAAGCTTGAGCTTGAAACATGACACGGGATTTGTGCATGCTTGTTAAACTCGAGCTTGATAAGTAATCGATATATTTAGTTTGATTCGACTCGTTTCATATACAAAATAATAATATAGTCATTTTAGTTAAGTATTGTTTGTATATAACAAGTACTGACACCCGCGTTTTGCTGTGGCGGGTTAAGTTTATCGGGTCGAATTTGTAAATAACGTAAAAGTGAGGGTAGTTTTTGTAACTTGATACATAGTTCGAGAGGTTATTTTGTAAATTTAAATGTTGAGCCTGGTTTTTTTAAGCTTGTTTTGGGCCGGTTATGTTATGGTTGGCTAAATGGGCTAAGTATTAAAAAAATGGCTATAGTAGCTAAATGGGCTTATATTCTAAAAGCTATAGTAGCTTAATGGGCTTATATTGAAAAATAATTTTGAGATTATAATAATGATGCAATATTTAGTTGCATTTAGTATATAGATAAATATGGTAAACGTGTAATTTAAATGAAGTTTTGTAAAGATCGCGAGCTTCATGAACAAGTACTATGAAACTCAATATCAACTCGGTTTATTCTCGAGTATTCTATGAGTCTATCTCAATAGACTATGAGTTATCATGTTTTGTTTACACCTCAACATTTGAATACCGAGATACCTCTATTTTATTAGGGCGTAATCGTGTTTGTCAACTGCAATGAAATACTTAGTGTGTTACAATATCATTATGTGGATAGCTTGACTACAATTTTTGTAGCCAACTGGCTACAATCTTCCACAAAATAATGCACAAAAATGAATCAGGAACTCACAGGAAGAACTCAAAAACCACGATTTGTAGCACACAATTGTAGCCAATTGGCTACAAAAGATTATAACTAATATATTCCCTATCATTATTTATATTTCCATCTAAGTTGATGTAAAATAAATATCGACCACTAAAATAAAAAGTAAATATTGTCTAAATTTACCATACCATTTTTTATAAAATTATTATTTACAAATTAAATAAAAATTTTAATTAATCATTAATCATCAAAGTATAAAACTGGTGTTTTGTGACTTTTGAAAAATCAAAACAGTGTTAAACGTATGTTTTCTGTCGATGCAAAATAATTTTATGACGAAAAGAACATATCACATTGATATTACTTCATTCGTTTTAAAATAAATGTTCATTTAATTATTTTGGGATGTCTCGCTTGAATTAGTTGGAACTTGAGTGAAAATGTGAAATTATATATGATTGGTTAAAAATATATATAGTAACTTGATACGACGATTAAAATAAATGTAAAATTTAAAAATAGAGCGTTACGGTGGGAGCAAAGCTTGTGATGTAAGATTGTATGTATTGGGCCAATTCCATATTTCGAAGTTGATCCGGGTCGGGTTAATGGCGCCATTATATTCCCGCCCCTTCACTTTTCCCAAAAATTGAAAAAAATAAAAAACCCTAAAACATAACATAACCCAACTCCAACACATCTACAACAAAGCTTTAAAAACATACAACTCATTATCTCTCTGTGTTTCTAAAAATCAATCATGTTTTACTCACATAATTTGTTGGCAAGAAAAGGTCCGTTGGGTACTGTTTGGTGTGCGGCTCATCTTCAAAACAGGCTCAAGAAATCTAACTACATTACCATTAATATCCCTAATACTGTTGGTTTGTTCTTTTTTTTAATCTTGATTGCTTTTTTATAAGTCTATTTTTGTATAGGTTATGTTCTTGATATCTTTTTCTAGATTTATGGTGAAAAGTTGTCATCTTTATATGTTATTATTCTTGATGGGTTATGTTTTTTTTAGTCTTGTACTAGTTTTAGGTTGGAAAGTTTTGACCTTTAGTGGGCTTAAGTCATGGGTTATGTTTCTTGTTTTATGGGGTTAATTATGTGATCTTATTCTAGTTTTAGGATGGAAATTTACGCATATCTTTAGTGTTTTTGGTCTGATTTACTTAGTGGGTTATATCTTTTTGATGCAACTTATCATCTTTAGTAATTTGGATTTGATTTTCTTGATTTTTGTTTTAGTTATGTGATCTTTTTGTAATTTGATGACAAAAAGTTATCATCTTTGTGTTTCATAAAAATTCTCATTATTCTTTGTTTTTTGATAATCCGTCATCTTTTTGCAGTTTCATGGTGGAATGTTATCATCTTTATTAATTATTTTGGTGTGTTGCCTGTCTTTATATTTTTTTATAAGTTTTATATTATTAATGGGTCTTTCCTGTGTACATGCATTGTGCTTGTTATATGGGGTTAATTATGTGTTCTGTTTGCAGTTTAATGGTTGAAACTCGAAAGTTATGATATTTAGTTCATTTCTGTTTATGGGTTATGTTTGTTGATTTTTTGTTCATCTGTTTTATTTGGGTGTAACATCTTTATGCTTCTGTTATTTAGGGGTTAATTATTATGCTATTATGTTTTATCTCGTTCGGTTTTTGCTTGTTGTAGTCTTGAATTGGTTTTGAAGGTTTTGCTTTTTTCGTTCTGGTATGCGACCAATCTGGACAAGTGTAATCTACCAACAGTACAAGTTTATAATTTATTTTAGTCTTAAAGATTCAAAATTTTGGTCATATAGGGAGGGCATTGAAGGCATAAAGATACTTTTATATTGTGAACCCTTTCTAAAAACTACTAAGTATTTGTTATGTCTAATTATGTTTTGTAAATATTTTTTTTATACTCCTGTAAGCTGTTTTTTAGTTGGTCACTGCAATCAGGTTATCTGCACTTAGACATATATTTGATACAAAATATCTAGTTATGCTCCTACATTCTGCAAATCTTTTAATAGTGATTCCGTTGTCAACTTGGCTTAATTACAAAATTTGAATCGGTTAGGAGTTGTGGTACTTCCAAAATTTAGTAGTAGTAGTGTACTAGTGTATTATATGCATGTTGTGCTACATTATATTAAATTCGTATATGATTGAATCCAATATGTACTTCTTTTCAATATTCTCATGATTGTGTTTCGGCTATCTTCTGATGCATGACTTAACTTTTCTTGTGCAGAGCAAATAATGAATCCACAAGTTCCAATTGCATTAAGAATGTCGGGTCATCTTCTTCTTGGTGTTGTACGCATATATTCAAAGAAAGTTGAGTATCTCCAGCATGACTATAATGTCTTAAGTATAGACATAAGCAAAGCTTATGCATATGCAGACATTAATCTTCCACAAGATGCGAATCAAGCGAGATTTGAATCCATCACTTTACCTGACAATTTTGCCCTTGACTTGATGGATATTGATGACTATGGTCCAAATGGGTATGACAAGTTTTCTATTTCTTAACTTAAATTCATGTTAGTAAGAAGATGTGGAACTGATTCGTTTTGATTCATAGGTCCCCTGACAGCCATCTGAGGCCCAATGAAGAAATCTCATTATCAGGTATGGTTTTTACTACCACAATTTTTATAAATGATCTTGAAAACCTAATCTCTAAAGCTTAGCGTATTCTCAGATCGTACTCCTATCAGTATATCAAAACAAAGAGACCATCAGACTCCTGCAGGATATATTAAGATTACTCTTGGTGGGGTAAGTGTGGCAGTTTTATTTTTGTTTGGTTGATAATCGAGAAAGTTGTGTGCTTTTAATGTAAGTTTAATGTTCGTTGCTGTTTTGATAGGATGCCTCCCACACTTCGTCTCCATCTAGAGATGATTCAGGGCCAGTAACTGGAGAGGGTTCAGGACCAGTAATGCCTGCTATAGATGAAGAGTATGCTTTTTACAGATATTAAATTCCAAGTTTTTTGCATATATTAGTGTTTGCGTCATTAAATATTATCATTATTGCAAACATACCTTCTCTCTTTTGGGAATTGCCGAAATATTATGACACTTTGAGGGAACGACTGAAAGCTGTGTCCATATATCGTGGTGTTATTTGCATTTACATTATTCTGATCTATTCAAAAGTTTATAGTTCAAAAAGTTGATTACTGTTTATTAAAAATCTCCATCTCGAGCTTTAGTGAATTGGCTATATAGCTTGGATTTCCATCTTGAAAAACATGGAAAAAGTATTTGAACCACTATACTTGGATTTCTATTGCACGCCAATCTGAAATAAACGTTATACTGCTTTAGGTTCATTGTATGTCGCTCATTCTTGCATATAAAGTTTGCTTTAGATTCATTCTGCTTTAAACTCGTTTAGAAGTGTTACTTTTGTTTATCATGTGCAATTTATAGTTCATCATGTTTTTATTGCAGTCCTCAGTTTTCTTCTCCACATACCCCACCGGTAACAATTGACGGTGCTCAAGATCCTGATCTAAATCATGGAATAGGAGCAAGTGACAGCTTCGCTGATGATGATATTTTACCTACACCTGAACGTCTTCGTAAACAAAATGTCAGTATGACTCCCCCAGTTCTTCGAGACATAGTGGAACCAGACCATGACTTTGTCGATATGTTGTTCTCAAAAGAGAAACCTAAAGTTGTAGCAACTATTGACGAAATTGGGATGCATGATAAAACCGTTTCTCCACCTAAGCAAACCCTACCACAGGAGGAACCATATCATTCTGAACCAGAACATCCCCAAGATAACTCAGAGCCGCACGTCTCATTTCGTAAGTGTGCCTCTAATGGATTTATTAACACTAGGAAGTTAAAGATTGACGGTTCAGCACCATGTTATAACAAGTAAACCTTGTACAGTTATATCCAGTCCAGATGGGTTGGATTTAAGTACCTAATCAGAAACACTTTTTGTCCAAAATTTTATTTATCTACTGATGGTTAGTGTTACAAAATAATACAATTATCAAGATCTTTCACTATAAGCTCAAGTTTTTGTTCATATTGAAGTTAGAAGATTTTTGCATTAAATTTTTTGTCCTGTTGGTTGACCCATTTCCTTTTAGTTATTCTTTTGATTTTACCCGTTTGACCCATCAGAAGCTAAGAGTGTTTATGACCTGAGGTTTTGCGGTTCAAATGATATGCAGAGCTAGCACCATCTCCAGTGGTTGAGCTAGCTCCATCTCCAGCGGCTGAGCTAGCTCCAGATGACCAGCCAAGGGTGAAAAGAAGAAGGATAAAATACGATAAAGCTACAGTCTTGACAAACAAGTATGGGTTTAATGATTTGTCCATTCATCTTATTATCTATTTTCTTTTTGCTGCTGTTCTTAATGAGATTTTGAATGCTTATTCTAGGTTCATGAAAGATTCTATATATGATACCGATGGTTTGTCACGGGAAAGAAAAGGAACACGTTCATTTTTGGATGCTTGGAAGTTAAACAATAGACATAAAAAGGAAAGAGTCGTACTTGACCCAGTAATTACTGGTTAGTGTGTTTTTCTAGTATTCTTTCTTTCTGGGGTCAATTTATATGAACTTGTAATTTTTCTAATTTGCTGTAGGTCCTTGTATTGTTTGGTGTTAAATACTTATTGAAATATGGATTCTTTGTTTGAATTTGCGCAGGGCTGTGTGATGAAATCAGTCAAATGTTTGAGGATGAATACATGTCTAATAAAATTCAACTGATTATCACTGAAGAGCCTCCTTCTGCTTCTATTGAAATTCCACGCCTTCGCACTGAAGATCCTCTTTCTGGTTCTATGCCATTTTTACGTCCTCATACTGAAGATGCTCCTGATTCCATGGAAATTCCACGCCACGATGACTGTATGTATGCCGATGACAACAATATGGATCATGGATCTTATCCTTCTCCTCGTTCAGTTGATGAAAATACCCCTGGCATCAACACTGATGTGAGTTCAAAATCACATCAGTTCGAAACTACAGTGGAGACTGTTGTGGGGTCTACTCCCGGCCCCACATCTTCTATTGGATCTTTTGTGTCTGAGAAGGTAACACCATTTGGATTTACCCAGAGTCATCATGGTCTCGATTATAGTGCTGGTTTATCTGATATCGCTGAGGTGGATGATGTCGGAGTACGTTTTTTGTTTTCAGTTTTATATTATTAGCTATTAAAACTTGTTAAACATTGAAGCTCACAATGGCATTTGTATATCAGGAGCTGCCTTTTTTGGAAGATGACGAGGCGACAACAGCGGGTAAGTTCTTTATTTTGTTAGGAAACGTATCGAACTTCCACTCTTGAGAGTCAATTAATTGATTAATGTTTAATTAAAAATTTTAAAAAGTTTTTTTCTAAATTTTTCTAAAATTTAGGAAAAATTTAGAAAAGGTGAAAATATTTGTAGAAATAAGATGAATGGTCCTTTGGGGACAGGATTAAGAATGGCGTCTTTGTCCATCGTTACATGATGCTTAGAGTTGGTACTTTTGGCTTTTGTGGTCAAAAGGAGGTATTTTGTGAGTTCAAATTGATACAGTTGTGTTTGTAGTTTGAGAACAAGTTTCTTCACTACTGATATTTCTACTTGTATAATGATATACTTTTGTTTGCTGCCTGAATATTATTTAAAACTTACTGATTTTGTATTCTAGAGTTCAGTTTTTTACTTCAGATGTAAAAATTGCACATATACATTGTCTCACACATTAATGTACAGGATTGAGGGGTACCCCTGATATGGATTACTCGTCTGGAAAACAAAGACCACTACCTGATTCTGGCTCATTGTTACCAAGAACTAGGTAGTGATCTTGAATCTATGTTTTTTGTTTGTCTTTTACTTATTTGGATTGTAGTTGATGTGTATACAATAATGATGTTGTGCAGGGCTGTGGCACAATATATTAAAGAAAAATCATCAGCCACCCCTTCTTCATCAGAACAAGCAGGATGTGTTGGTATGAATAGCATTTTAAAAGGAAAAAGTAGAAAAGTTTGCTCCCGGATGTTCTTCGAGACACTGGTAAGTTTCTGAGCTTTGACTTTGAAAGTCAAAAGGACCATTACCTTTCATTGCTGTTGATTTTCTCACGTATTGCATGTATTATCTTTATCATATAACAAGTTGTCTTGTAATAATATTAAAGAACACACACTTAGTAAGAATTATTGATTTGTTACTAGGTGGTTTTTTTTCATTTGCACTTCTAGAACTTGTTCAGAATTGGTCATTCTTTGCAAATAGGAGCATTTTAATGTTTTTTTTCTCACATGACCAATGGTAAATTTGTTTTAAAAAAGTCGAGTAATGGTTCAAGGAGTTAACCGCTCTTATATTTGGTTATATCCCTTTATGTGGTCTAAGTTTGATCTTTTAAGTTTACGAACCCCCATTATTCAAACTCTTTATATAAATGCTACTGATTTAATATAATTTTTTTTTGAATGCCAAATACATGTATATGCTCATATGTATCTGTGCACTGAGTTCCATTGAATCAGCTTGATTGTTATATTTTTTGGTTATGAATTTCAAGATTCATAAAGTTCAAACTTCATCGTTTAAGATTGTCACCAACTTTTAATCTACGTTTGGTTTAGGTCTTGAAGAGTTGCGATCTGATTGACGTAAAGCAAGATGAACCATATGGTGATATCACTTTGAAGGTGACTCCTAAGCTTTTGAAGCTTCAGCTTTCAAACTAGATATGCTCCAAGGCTGTTAGTTACATATAAATATCTTAAGGTACTTGTGCTCCACACCCTTTTCAATTACTGTTTTTATATGATTTTTCCTTCTCAACTTATAAACCAGTACTTTGTTGGGCTTTATTGCAGTTAGTATCTATGGTTCATCATCTGTGTAAATGGTTTGGATCTCTGATTACTGGAGGAAGAAGCGTTTTGGTGATGCAGAGTTGTTTGTATTCAATAATGTGCTCAACTTGACGCTCTTCCTCTATTTTAGTTAAGTTTGAGGAAGTGATATAATTAACATTTTTAGTGTTGAATTTCGGGTGTAGTTTTGTTTTATATTTAAATTTAAGTTGCTAGATTGATACCGGAGTTTGTAGTCTAGTAGATTGGGAATGTGCCGTTTTAAATTTGAATTAAACCTCGCGTCAAACCTGAGACAAGGACCTGGTAGACCATGTCAGATTGCATGTTCAAAAGGATTGATATATACATTTTTTTTTGAAGAAGCATGCATTGGTGCTCAAGGCTTCCTTTTGTATGAGGAGAATTGCACACGAGTGTTACTCCGTATTATGCATTGGTATTGTGATGAAAGGCCAATGAACATGTGATAAATATCTACATTGCCCAAATGCTCTGTGCTGATATTGTATAAATTTTATATAGCCAGTTACAAGGCAAACATTTCCTATCTGGGCGTACACCATTTGAAGTCAAGAATAGAACAGTAACACCAGATGTGACCATGGACAAATCAAGTTTGGAAAGAGGTCAAAACAAACCAATAAACCATTACGTAGTGTTTGGTATGTTGTAATCAAAGTAGGAATGTAATAGATTATTACGATGGAATGAAAAAATCTTGTTTGTTTATGTTTATAGAATGTAATGATTCATTACGAGGAATGATCCATTACATTAAAACCATTCCTTAAAGGTTCCTTACTTTTTTTTCATTACATTTCGTAATGGAATTAAATTACATAAAACCCTATCATTAACTAACCACATTAAATAATTCTTATCATTAATGGGGTATTTTAGTCTTTTTATTATTGATTCTATTACGTCGTATCATACAAACCAAACATGATTAATAACAGTAATGAACCATTACATTACACTATTTATTCCATTACATCGTTTATTCTATTCATTTAACATTTCATTTCGTCCTACCAAACAAACCCTTATTGTCTTGGGTCAAAACAAAGTTAACAAACCAATAACCATTATATGAGTAAGGTTAACAATAAAAAAAATATTCGTGAGAATGACACAAAGAATTATTATTTTAAAAACGTTCTCGAAAAATTCCAAAAAATATTTTACAAAATCGGGTATGTTGGTGCATTAAAACTTTTGTAAAGGAAGTTTTTCTAATTTGGAGTTTTTATACGTTTTTTTTAATGCACAAAAAACGAATTTTTCATAGTTTGACGCGCAATCAAATTTTGATGCAAAAAGTCAAAAGAAGTTTGATTTAAAAACGATGTTTTGATAAATAAATAAAACGATTTAATGCACAAACGTTCTTTTTCCAGCAAAACTATCCACTTTTAGAAAAACTACTTTGACAACTTTTTTATGCAGCAACATACACAATCTTATGGATTTTTTTAAAATTTTTCCGAGATTTAAAGAAAAATAGAAATTCCTTCTTACTTTCTCATAGATATTTGTCTTTTTATTTGATCTGCACACAACTTATATATATGAATGGAAGTAATAGATTGTAACAAGAAGGTAGCTATATAAGAAAGTTTGAGATGCTGCTTTAGGACTCGTTCACAATTTTTTACGAGAATTTAAATTAACAAGGTATATATTGCCCGCGTGTTGTAGGCTTGCAACGATTGTCATTCGTTATTAGGGCTGTAAACAAACTGAACGTTCAGTGAACATTTCATGAACCGTTCGGTAAAAAGTTCGTTCGTGTTCGTTTATTTATTAAATGAACGAACATGAACATTATTTTACGTTCGTTTAGTTAAATGAACGAACATGAACACAAGTCGCGTTCGTTCGTTTATGTTCGTGAACGTTCGATTAGGCGTTTATTAATGTTCGTTTATGTTCATTTATATGTTCATGTTCGTATATCATATCTTTTAATTGCATGCTTTTAAATCTGGTATGTTTAAATAAAACAACACTTATAAAACATAATTTTCTGCATAAATTGATAATATTTTATGTTTTTTTCAACATGAACAAGAAAATTCGTCCGTTTAAGCGTTCGTGTTCGTTTATTTGTCCGGTTAAAATTAAATAAACGAACATGAACAAGGCTTCATTCATGTTCGTCCGGTTCATTTACAGCCCTATTCGTTATTATCTAAAGATGTATTGTGTTCTTGTACTTTTCAGCTACTTGTAGGCATAAAATTTGTTGGTTGTTTTTCTGCTTGTATCGACGTTCACCAGAGGGCGAAGACAATCAATGGGTACCTGATATCACTTAGAGTCGTGTTATTACTTTTCAAAAAAGATTATTCGATCATATCTCTAGGTTACACCAGAGGGCGAAGACAATCAATGGGTACCAAATGTTTGTTCTTGTTTTTGGCACAAAGCAAGAACCCTTTCGCTTCTAAGTGTTTAAGTTGAGTGTACATCTCGTACAAGTACATCCTATACCAATCAAATTCAAGCTGTTACATGTTATGTTTGAGTTATAAAAGGAAGATGACATTATTGTGTTTTAAGCTTTATAAATTAGGTTTAGGGGAATTGTGATTATTACCGTTGGGGTGATGTTTTATATGTAAAGGATTAGCTTTAAAATGAAAACCAGACTCACCGAGTCGGTAATATGGATCAAGAAAATCGAAAACTCTTATAGACACATGAATATTCATGTAAGTAGAAAAAAAATATTAATTACGTGTTAACTGAGCCGGTAATATTACTTATTTTTACAGGTTACAACAAGTTTCATTAATAAAAAATAAGTTACTTAAGTCGTGATATTAAGTAAGTTGCTATTTAATGACTTCAACCAAATTAAAAAGACTTTATTTTCACTACGTAACCAACAAAATCTCTTTCCAAACCCTACACATATAGGGTGTGTTTGGTGAATGTCTAGGGTTGGGGATGGGGTTGGGGCTAGAGTTGGAACAAGGGCTGGGGCTGAAACTTATATTATAAGTCGAAAGCTGAAGCTTATATACTAATAAAGCTGTTTGGCGAAGTTTATTAATGTAAAATCGCATAAAACTACATAAAATTAAATTCACATATATTTTCAGCTTTTACATAATAGTGCATTATATTTTTTAAAATATTTAAGTAATTTGACTAATTATAAGCTCTCATAAACCCCTATTTGTATAAGCCCGCGTGACAAACTCTATAAGTCTACTTTTATAAGCCGACTTTGCCCATGTAAGCCCCCCTTCTGTTAAACATACCCATAGTGTGCTTGTCTCATATTCTCACACACACTAACCAGTAACCACCAATAACATCATGGGGTTTGGATTTAACTACTAGTTAAAATTCAGGTATAAACAACAACTAACTCTTTTTCATTTCATCATAACTGTTGACTGTGTGTGACGTCATCATCCACGTCAACAGACGTGTTTGTGATTTGGCTCATTTTTTAGTGTTTTAAATTGAAATATTTATTTAAGAAAGTCACGTCACCATCCACGTCATCAAAACCTAACACGTCAGCCATGGTTTAGTGTTATCGTTACTTCTTAACTGTTATTATTAGCGATTGACTAGTTGTTCACTGCGTGCTTTTAGTTTGTGTATTTGAAAAAAACGAATAATAATTTATAAAAAGCCAAGTCATCATCCACGTCAACAGCTTTGTGTGCGCCTTTTTTAGTATAGAAAGTTATATTAAAAAACCGTGGCATCAACATATGCCACGTCTACCGTGTTATCGATTATTCGTAACTGTTATCATCAGCGAGTGTTTTAGTTACTATCGTGGTTATTAACTTCGTCTTTTAGTGCGTGTGACGTCATCATCCATGTGTTTCTTTGATCGTCGGTACAATTTGTTGGTTCTTCGCTTTCATTTATATTCTTATCCAACACAAATATTCTATCATTAGTTTTAAGGATCTGTATCCATCATGGCTCCTTTTCCATTAGGTATCTCCACCAGGTCTAACTTCTTGTAACTTGAAATTGTAGAAGCTCTTCCTGCATAGTCTATCCAACTTGGATCCTTCAGTGCTTGAAACTTACCTTTTGGGTCTCTTCTTGTGATAAAAAGCAAGCATACAGCCAATTTTAAATGATCATTATGGTTATTCTTTGTTTAAGACGTAGTGCTAAGAAACTCTGTTCCGCCAAAATTCCTTGATCATTCTTCTTGTTTTGAGGTGTGAATTCAGTTCCTCCAATAATTTTGTCATTAGATGGTCTTTGTGTATTCTTCTGGTAGGAACAGGACTGACTTGGAAGTATGTATCCAAATTGTTCATGTCAGCCCCTGAAATATCATCTTCAGCATCACTAAATCTGCCATCTCAGCAACATCATTATCTACTATGCCAGCAGCATTAATAGTTGGACTAACGTTTTATAATGTTAGTGTTGTTGACATTTGCATCCTTCTCTTGATTTACTCTTGGCTTTATTGTACTTGTAACCTCACTATCTTCATTCCCTGGATCTTCAGCATCCTTCTTTTCCTCCTCCCCTGATGGTTTGAATCCAGCATCAGGAGAATCCTTTGAACTAGAAGAGAATGGTGGATCTTGAGTTCATAATGGTAGCATCATGTAATCTTTTCCAGGTACTGTCTCCATTCTAGTTTTACCTGTATCATCACATGCTTTTGTACCTGCATTTCCATTAGACTAATTTCCTACAACAACTAGATTATAATTCATTGAATTTGTTAAGAGATCTTATGCATCAAAAAAGCCAATTAGGAATCCACTCCTGCAATATTAGGTGTATACTCCACTAAAACTTAACATGACAAGGTCTCTTTATATCCTAGTTCTATTGTAATACTCTGATTGCTTGCTATTGGTTAGAGGTATCCTATAAATACCCCTTCTATCTAGCCTTTCCATCAAATTTACCTAGGTGATCTATGGTATTAAGGATTGTAACAGGACACCCAAATGGTCTCATGAAGCTTAAGGCAGGTTTTCTACCTAGAAAAAGTCATAAGGATCATGTTGTGAGGCTTGATATTCGAACACCTATTTTGGAAATATCCAAGCTAGTCTTTAACTTTTTTTTTTTTTTTTTTTTTACTTCATCCCAGAAAGTTGTTGCAATTTGTATCAGCCTAGTATAGTCCTAGCAGCCTCTATTAGTGTCCTATTTTTCCTTTTTGCTACTCCATTTTGTTGTGGAGTCCTAGCAATACTAAATTCCCTCTTAATACCCTTCATTTCACAGAACTGATTCATAACCCTATTCTTGAATTCCAGGCTAATTCGTCACTCTATCACGTTTCACCTAAGTGTCATATTATATTTTCTATTGTGTTATGAAGTTTAAAGGATTCACTAGTGTCATCCTTAGTGGCTAAAAGAAAAAAACCGAACAAACCTACTAAGTCATCTGTGACAATAGGCAGTACATTCTTTTTACATTAACTCTTACAAATGTGGGCCAAATATGTTATGTGCAACATTTGTAATGGTTGGCCTGATTGAACTAATGTTTTGGTTCTTACAAGGAAGCTCTGTGTTGCTTTTCCTTTTTGACAAGCAAACACAGGTTTGATTAATTCGCAAAAGTTTTGAAGGTAACCTCTTACAAGGTTTCCTTTACCCCCCACCACCCCCCTCTTCCCCCCATCACCGCACCCCCCTCCACCCCCCCACCCCCCCCCGCCCCCCCCGCCCCCCCACCCCCCCCCCGCTCCACCCCCTCCAAGTTTATTCACTTGATTCTTGAAATTTACATGACCAAGCCTCCTTATGCCAAAGATTAGTTTCATCTGGTGTGGCTTTGCAAGAGACAAGTGCGACCTCCTTGAGGAACACACATTCTTTAAAATCAACTTTGTACATGTTTGTGTGTGTTTCTAGGAACTTTAAGCAAAACTATGACTTTCATCAGTTAACTTAAAGTTCTGGAGACAAGAACAAACACATTCAGTATCTGTAAAAAAGAACACTATTCTTCTTGTCACACATTTATGTGACACTGAAGAAGTTTTAAACTTTAGTTCCTTTACAAATACACATCTCAAAATCAGTTTACTAGTTCTTATTTTACTTTCCCATTAATAATCTCTCCTTTGGAATTGCTCAAGGCAACAATCCTCCATCAATTTCTTCATAATCTGGAAGTTAGATTTGTTTCCTATCATGTGTTCTAGATCTATCCACTATCAATCACTCTTTTTCTTCAAAATCTTGCTGTGGATTGTATCTACACAATAATGTAAGAAAATTAGTTTCTTTTGGGGACTCAAGCCATTATAGACTTGGATCCTTCCTTGTGCATCAACATAAATCAAATCTTTTAAAGGACATTGAATGCACCTTTGTTTCTGGAGCATGGTCTAAAGACTTTATATTTTTGGTCTCCAACCCAACATGCTGATGGCCTTAACATACATTTCCATTGTTTCCCTAAACAGCCATAAGAACTGCTTTTGGCCTTAACTTTGTATTAACTACTGCATTTGGCTAGCAGCATTAAAACATTTTTGTCATCTAACAATTATTAACTTCTTATTAATGTTTCTGTTTATTAGGCTGATGTTATTTTGTTAAAAGGCTTCTAGCAGTTGATTATGCATTATTAATACAGTTTTCTTGGGGTCTGCTCTTACTCACCTGCTGTTCTTGGTTGTTTAAACAGTATTTAACTTGGTTCTGCAGATTAAGTGTAAAAATTGGGCAGACCTAGTTAAGAATGTTCTTGGAACCATGTTCCTGTTTGGACTAGGGTGAGTTAATTTAGAGTAAATTCTGTTTGTTACCCTGTGAACATTGTCTAAACTGGTTTTCAACCTTTGATTATTATACACTTTATCTGCAATCTTTCCTCAAAATGTTTAAAACCTACCACAACACATGACAAGCTTTATTGAAACATCCAAAATCATTCCTCTAATTTTTAAGACATCTGTTGGTTCCAATTTCTATTAGTTTCCTCGAGACCTAGGTGTGTTTTGACCTATTTTTTTCAATGATGTGTTCCTAGGAGATGTTACTTGCTTAGTAGACTTACAAAGTTTATCTGTTTGCAAACTATGTTTTATTAAATATCTCAACAAGTTTTAAATCTTAGGCACATTCTCTATTCCTCTACTTTCTGCACACTCTAGTCCTTATAATGGCGGCTCCATTTTCTTTTCCTAGCTGTGTCTCTAGGTTCATTTGTCATTAGTCTCAACTCGTATGTCCGTCTTTTCTATATACAGTTTACTAACAAATTCATCTAGACTAGGATAAACTAATCTGATTTTTGGTGGCATAAAATTTCCAGTATAGGGAGGTGGGACAGCATTATACCCTAATCTTGTTTTACACTTATCCATTATCTATCTGTCTAGAAGTTTACTTAGGTTTTTTGATGAATTTTCAAATTTTTGTACTGTAAGTTGAACCTCATCTTTTTCTTTTGTAGCCAACTCTAACTTCCTTTTAAGCTCTGTAATATCTAAATCTCTTAAATAGATTTCACGTTTTAAGAGTTTTATATCTTCCTCATACACAGACTCATTTTTCTTAAAGACTAACAGTCTAGCTTCTACAGATTCTAAACCAGTTTTATAAGAGACAACACTTATCCTAGCTGTTCTTAAGTCTTTAACTAATTGTTCATTTTGTTCTTTTAGATCTTTTACACATTCTAGACAAGATGAACAACAATTTGAGTCATTAGATACCTCAGAGTTTGTAGAAGAACTTAAACTTGTTGAAGAATAAGCCATGAGAGCAAAATTGGTTGGACCTTCTTCTGCTTGGTCACTCCAATCATAGCCAAAGCCATCACACTGAGATACTAAGGCATTTGAAGTAGTTTCCTCAACTGGCACAGTCCTTCTTGTAGGCTCCTTGTTTCTGCTGTCTTGATTCCTGGGTGCCCTGCATTCCCTTGCAAAGTGTCCTCTCTTGTGGCAGTTAAAACACTCCACCTTAGACTTGTCAAACCCAATTCTTTCTTTGTTGGCCATATCCAGCTTCCTTCTAGTATTCTTTAGGAATCTTCTTGCCCTCATAGTCAGCATAGCAATGTTCCACCTCAAATCCATCTCTTCTAGATCATCAGGATGGATATGTTGTAGATCTTTATTATCAAGCTATGAAATACTTGGTTGGCTAGCAAAGAAGGAATAAATCACAACATCACTCAAATTTTCAACAGTTGTTGAGATATCAACAACACCTTGAGTGCTAGCAGTATTAACACCTTGAGAAGTATTAACTGCTCTAGTTGCACTGTTAGTGCTGCTAGAGGACAGAAAGGCTACATTGTGTGAGTTTGTGGTTGAGCTAGATGTCCCATTGACCTCTAATTCATAAGCCTTTAGGTTGTTGAAGAGGTCATCCAAACTCAATGTCTCAATCTCTGGTTTATTCCTCCACACAATAGTATGCATAGTCTATTCTTGTGACAAACTTCTCAAGAACTTCTTATTGATGTCTTCTTAAGAGATAACTTCACCATGCATCTCCAGTTGACTAATTAGCTTTTGAAGCCTTTTATAGGTTTGCTCAATCACTTTTGTGCTGGATGCAACAAAGTTTTCATATTGCTGCTTCAGAAGATTTTTTTGAATTTTCTTTGTAGCAGTATTACCTCCAAATCTGCTCTCAATAGCATGCATCAATGTCTTAGCATCCTTGTATGAGTTAAACTTTAATTGATGCTCATTAGGTAAGGCCATCAACAAAGTGCTTCTTTCCTTTAACTATGCCTTTCTTTGTGCTTTCTCTTCAACACTTGTAGGAGGGATAACAATCTCTTAACCATCAACAGTTTTTGTTATTATGGGTGCATTACCATTTTCTATGATCTCCCATAGAGTGTAATCAATGCACTATAAGTACTACTCCATCCTTATCTTCCAGAGATCATACTTACCAGGTTGGAGTATGGGTAGCTTGATGGTTTGAGTAGATTGAGAATTCATTGCTTCTTGACAAAGTAGATATTATGTGTAATAAAGTTTCTTCTTATTCAAAGCTTCTTAAAAGCTCTGATACCACTTGTTGATCCCAATAGAATAGATCTTTAATCCCTTAGTTTGTATAAGGTATAGTTATGCAAGATAAATCTAACACAACTATAGTAGAAACTTTAATTGTGAATATCAAAGACTATGCGAAATCTAGTCAATGATACTAAGAAGAATTACAATGAAACAACAATAAACAAGATCAATAACAAATAGTTTACTAAACTTTCAGCCTCAATATAAAACGAACACTCTTAATAGTGTTCGGGTTTACAAAACCTTAAAGCTACGAATAACACTTTTCTAGATATCTAAATTGTATGATTTTGGTACATTCAACTATATACCCTAAGACCTCGTTTTATACACCAAGGAGTCCTAACAAGCTTACAATATTTTCCTAAGTTATCATGATCTTCTAAACAAATAACTTATACGTATCTTTTACAAAAATATCTCATACTTATCCCGTAAGTAATCTTGATAAACGATCTTCATCTTTATCCTTTCTCTTGTCTTTATCCTTTTGACAATAGAAACTCTTCTAGTAGTTGTAATCTCTCAGCAGTTGTAACCAGCATTATTAACTTTTATACCAACAGCACTAACTGTGTACAAGCAGTAGTAACTACTTAGAATATTTTCTTCATTTTTCATCAGCAGTACTAAGTTACACTGGCAGTACTAACTTTATGCTAACAGTTGTAGCTTTACTCAAGTAGTACTAACATATACTAGCAGTACTAAGTTACACTAATAGTAGTAACTTTTATACTAGCAGTATTAACTACTTAGTAGTATTTCTTCTAAGTCTTTAAGCAGTCTTAACTTCCATTACCAGTAGTAATATATACTAGAAGTAGTAACTGGCAGTACTAACTACTTAGCATATTTTTCACTAATATCACTAACATTACTAAGTTATGCTTAGCAGCAGTAACTCTAACCTTAGCAGCAGTAATTTCAAAACATCTTCAAAAAGTCTTTTAATCCTAACACATTTCTAAGCTTAATCAATTTAATAATAGTAGTCAATCGTTTAAGAAAATGTTAAATCTTCAAAAATCTTCCGGAGATAAATCCGGTCTTGGATTTAATTTTACCAAAGGATCAACTAGTGAGTCTAAACAAGTAAATTTTGTAAAGTCACCAGAGGTTGAGTCTAAAGAAAAAGTAGTAGAATTAAACTCAAGCCCAAGACCAAAATTTATGCTTATAAATAATACTAAAATTCCTATTGAAAGCGACGACAAAGTAAAACGTTTTTATAAACCTTCCTTAAAACTCGGAGTCGGATTTACTAAACCAAAAATGAGATCTAAACTCCTCCTCTAAAAAGAGCTAATAATCCTCAACCTCGGTCAAAAACACCACAACCTAGGAGAGATCAAGTTAGACAAAATTACCATAATAATAATCATTCAATGTGAAATTATTCACAACAAACAAACTTCTTTCCGTAGGGAATATGTCCACCCTATATGTATCTGAATCAAATGCAACATATGCAAAATATGTTCGGGACTAACAATTTTGGACCCATGAGACATTGGGGACCAAGTGGTTGAGTTGTTACAACATTTTTGTAGAGTTGTTCATGAACATTTCTTAGAATCCAATGAGTGAATACATTCTTAAAATCTTATGACGGGTTTACCAAAAGATTTCTCCTTTAAAGCTTGCTCACTTGAAGATGTTGAAGAAAACACAGTGTAGGCAAAGGTATGTCTTCTTTTTAGATTATGTGTTAAATGTTGAATGTCTATATATTATTATGCTACATGTAAGTATATGCTAAACACATAAGCTATAGTTAATAGAATATAATTTAAGCTTGTGGAAATAGTGTAGTCGCTAGAAATGCCATTTGTTGGTCTTCTAGAATTAAAAGAATTTGTTCATTATGAACTCATCTCTCACGATGTTAAATTAGGATTCTTTACATACCTCTATAAAATGGAAATCTTCTTTGTCCACTAGTAGCAAACTCACGTAGATGAAGAAAAGTGAGTTAGTGGGTAATTATTAACATAGAAGTAGGATTAGTTTTACATCTTACGCCAGAAAGGCATGATATCAAAACACTATGGATGAAACAAACTTCCTTTGACTACGACGTCCGCCTCGTCTACACGTCTAAAAACATCTACGACTATCGAAACCGTCTTATCAAGTTTTGACTCCTTTCATTATTCTATCATCACGTGTTAATCATCTCTCAAACACTCCAAATGGTGACAATTAATTATTTCACCCGAAGTAATTAATTTATTCAATTGACAAGAAGTTAATTGAAAAGGTCACTAAATCCTCGTTAAATCTTCTCCCGGCTTAACAACTTGATTATCTCATCCGAAGTAATCAAAGTACTTTTAATTAACGAAAGGTTAATTAAAATGTCAATTAAATTTCGTCAATCATCTCTAAACCACATCTCGATTCAAAAATCTTGACAACTTAATTATTTCATTGGAAATTATTTAAGTTTACTTAACTTAACGAAAAGTTAAATTAAAAATGTCAAGTATTTTTCTCTCGCCTTCAACTTCATGACTAGATTATCTAAAATAATATTGCTAGTAGCTCCTGACGTATTTTGATAATTGTACATTTACAAAAATAGTAAAAATCGAAAAACAAATTTTTTTTTCTCAGATAGGCGGCCCCCTTAAAATTAAGGGGACCGGCCGTGTTAATGTGGGCGGCCCCTTATATTTAAGGGGACCGGCCATTCATTTTGCCAAACAGTCTTTTTTTGCAAAACCCATTACCAAACACACCATTTCCATCATCTCTCTCTCCCTCTTTCCTACTGTGACAAAAACAACAACCTAAAACCACCAAAATTCAAACCTTCAAACACCCATTCGATTAAAATTCGCAAGGGGCAAACACCAACAACAAGATTAACAACCTCTATTGTAAGATTTCCTATACTTTTCTTTTTCAATTTCATCCAATTTTGCTCTTAATCAAAATTGGGTATTTTTCATAATTTTTGTATCTTCTATATTTTTATGATTAGGTCTAGGAAATCCATAACTATAATGATTCCCGTAGTCATAGGAATTTAAGATTTTCAATAGGATTGAGTCACAATTTTTTTAAGGTTTGAAAATTTATAAAAAATATTTTTTTTGAAATTTCATAACAAAATTTTATACATTGTTGATTCATGCCAAAAACACGTCAAAATGATCATACATTGACTATCAAAACATACATACCTAAATACTTATTTTTCGAATCAATGAATAAAGTTTTATAAAAAATAAGGGGTGTTTGGTTCGCTTCTTAGGATCGATTTTTAGAGTCGAAATGACCATCACTATATTTTTGTCACTTGTATAAACACATAACTAACTTGTTTAAGTCATCAAGATATATAATTCATATATATATTAATACATTTTATAAAAAGTATAAAATAAAGGGGCGTTTGGTTTAACGTTTTAAAACATAGTGTTAAGTCAAAACAAACACAATTTAACTCTCGTCAAGTCAAAAATAACAAACTAATATTTGTCAACAAAATATACAACTTAACGTATATCTTTCGACAATTTTAGTCAAGTCTTGTATTGATTAGGGAATGTTTGGGTCATTTTCTAGATGTTGAAATATATAACTAATATATATTCTTCGACACCCTAGATTAAGTGAAAAATAAATTAAGGAACATATGGATTACTTCTTAGGTTTTTATTTTTAGAGTCGAAGTAATCCTTGTCCCACATTTGTCGTTTTTCAAAACTTTATTTTTTTATTTTTTATTCTTTTAATAATTTATTTCGTTTCACTTGTTAGGTGAAAAACATGCTCGAGCAACAGTTGTGTGATACCACACTACCGTTTTTACATTCCCAAAGTATCCCAAAACACCTGTATTTCTCCTACTATCGCACACTTCTACAAACCTATCGAAGATCAATGCATTCATGAGGGTAGAGTTGTTGATCAACTTTACTACAACATCTATCAAATGATCGTTGTTTTTCTAACATACGTCTCAATTGTCTCTACGAAATTAATGAGCCAATTGTCCCTCGTTTTATTCTGGATTTTATAGTCAAGTCACCCTTCAAAGAGATGACTCCGACGTCATTCTTATCTCTTTCATGATTCAAAACGAATTCATCACTCTCTCCCTCTAACAATTCGGTAAAATCCTCAGAATTCCATTCAATGGCCAAGCCGTATTCACGAACGAATAGGATCTTGGTTCTCTTGTATACTCCTAAGAAACCGAAGGACCATATCATACCGACCTTCCTACTCCTGAAGAAATTCATCAATTTCTTCAATTTCAACGTGTTGACCCTAACCGCAAAATCAAACACAAAATGTCATTCTTTCACCAAATCAAGTTCTAACCAAAGAACTTAGACAAGACTTGAAAAGATGGAACGAACTTATTTATAAGAATGTGTTCGGATTAGGAGGACACCGAGACCATCTCCCGGCTTGCCTTGCTCATATATTATATTGTATTCTAGCCGAACAACAATATAATCTTTCCTATTTCTTTGTCAAAAGAATTGAAAGTGCACGGGCAACTCCTAAAGCATATCTTCCTTATGGTATGTTCTTGACACGTCTCTTTCGACATGTTATGGAACACTACCCTCACCTTGACAATGTCATTTACAATGCCGTTGATCATGTCATGCATCCACTCGCTTTAAGACAAACTCGGAGACCCCGAAGTGATCGTGGCAAAGCCCGTCACTCCGTCTCATCAACATCCACCCATCATAACCGTGGATCTTCTCTCACAAGAATGATGATGATAGGATGATGGGCTTTCTCGTGCTAGTACCCCATCTCCTACCACTTACCTAAACTCTCTCGGACCTCTCGATTACCAACAATATGATGTTCCCACTTCTTCTGAACAAAATGATGATCTTCTTCGAACGTCAAACCGACTTGCTCAATCAAACACAACAAATGCATAAGGAACTTAGAGGTGGATTCAAATCGTTTGGCAATGCATTAGAGGAGTCTTCGGGAAGAAGAAGAAATGAAGACGTTGAAGGATGATTAGCTTAGTAGAATAATCCATTTAGGACTTTATGTGAACTTATGTGTATGTTTAATTAATGGTGTGATGACAGCCCGACTTGGTTGGAAGAACTTTAACTTGTTCAACTTGCTTAGGATCTTTAATATTTATAAATTATTAGTATGCTCTTATAATTATGCATCCTTGTTTTATAAATTTTTTATTATTGCAAACATACATGATATACTTGATTTCATGCATATATATGTTCACATGGGACTTGCTGCAAATTGACCACCAAAACACAACCTTTCTCATAAATGTTTACAAAAATCAAATTTTTTGTCGTCTGAAAAACACCAGATGGGCGGTCCCCTTAATTCATAAGGAGGTCCCCCTCTAAAGATAAGGGGGCGACACCTAAATTAAGGGGACCCGACTATTGATTCGACGATTTTACTGTTTCTTTCTGCTTTTTGACTCCCTTTTACCTAGCCTCATCTATCCTTACCCAGAAAACTCAAACATATTTTGGAAATTCTTAAACTAATTCAAATCCATTCAATTTCTAAACCTTCCTCATCCAATAAATTCCCTCCAAATGTTCACCACCATTTCATCATCCTCTTCATTCTCTATCAACCACCACAAACCACCATGCCATCCACTAGAACTTCCATTTCTAAAGCTTCCAAAAGACCAAAAATCAACATCATTCCACCAAAACAATTGTTTGTGGATTCAACTCATGATGACTCTAAAACCCCATCACCTAAACATCAACTCTCATCCTCTATTGCTCCTAATGCACCTTCAAAAACACCATCAACCAAAGGTACTTTCTCATCCTCTATTGACTACACACCTAAATCATCAACATCATCCACATCACCATCAACCAAAGGTTACTTGAACTCACCAACATCTCCTCCTTCAAGAGTTCCTACACCACCTCCAACTCAAGAAAATAAATCAATGGACATCACTCTTACCCTTTCACCAATTACCCCACTTGATGTCCAATTTAATATTCTATCACCTTCTCCACCTATCTTTGGTCACCCTATTCCTTATAACCTTCTCGAGGCACATAGAGACTCATGTTTGTGTTGCATTCACAACCGTACTCTTATCTTTGGATTGAGAGATGAACTCCAATACATGTTTTCTTACACAGAACACATGCTCTCACAACCCCCACCACATAATTCACCATCATCAAACTAAACATACACCATGTTTAGCCATTTTTAACTAATTGCCAGCCAAACCTTTTGCAAGCAAGTCCTATGGAATTCTAGGATTGATAGGATCTTTGTAGTTTAATTTTATGTATGTTGTACTAATATGCTTCAAGCATATTATTTCTACTTGACGTATACATGCTTGTGTGTTATACACATTTATTATGTTTAATGAATGGACTTTAGTCTTATGTTTTAATTATGCACTTGTTTTCTTTTTGGTTGGTTGAATTTTTCATATCCATAAAAGTTAAGCCTAGTTGATATATATTTATGATTGTTAGTTTACACAAATAACTTGGCACTTGTTAAGCATTATCAACATGTTTAAATATTTTTCCTATTTGCTATATGTTAGAAATGGTTGTTTTGTTCTTCTAACTTGTTTTGTAGCAAAGTTATCAATATCTTGATTCCTTGGTGCCCTCGAACGAGGGGGAGTACACATCAAGGGGGAGTGTTTATCCCGTTGACTTTTCACATATTCATCGACAAAGCCTTTTTAATTCTACAAAAAGGGGGAGAAATGAAAATAAAACTCACTAAATACCTGTTTAAAAACAGTTTTACATTTAATGAGTTTAGATTTTGTAATCATCAAAAAGGAGGAGATTCTTGATAGAAATAATGCCTAAAAACGTTATTAATATTTTTCGACCTCTCTACATTTTGATAATCACAAAATGTAAAAACGCTCAATGTAAAATAAAATCGTAAACAAGTAATTAGTAGTAAATTTTCATTTCGAAAATTTAATCACTTAAATGTATGAATAAATAAATGCTTTATGCATTTTATGATCAAAGGAATTTTTATTCAACCTTACATTTTTTTATAAAAATGTCACAAACATTTTTATAACTATTACAAAACATTTTTAGATTTAAAAGAAATGTTTTATTCAAAATAAATATTTTGAATTCAAATTTTCTACCTAAAAACGGCTAGAAATGTTCCAGAAAACACATCCCCCATAAAAGACAAAAAGGGAGTGTATGGCCTCGGTGGCCCCCTTAATTATAAGGGCAGTCGCCTTAATTATTAAGGGGACCGACACCCTAATTAAGGGGACCACCCAGACAAAAAAAGAAACTCAGTTTGCCTATAAATACTAGACTATTCTCCACTGATTTTCTCACCTTTTGCACACGCTTTCTTTCTGTTCTAAACCAGTTTATACTCTCCTACAATCCTTTGATCATTTAATCATAAAGCTTTGTTTCCAAGTGATCCAAGATTAATTCCTCAAGTGCAAGAGAAGAATACTTCTTATCATCAAGTTAAGAAGTGTTGTAGTTTAGTTGGTATTGTTGTGAAGTTGTGTTAGATCTTGTAAATCATTTATGTATATTTTGAAGGTGTGTATTGTAGTTGTGTATAATAGTTAGATTGTGGTGATCATTGTAAGTATAGTTAGATCGGGGTGATCTTTGTAAGTAGTGTTAGATTGGTGTGATCGTAGTAGTGTCTAGGCATAGTGAAGTTGTGAAGCGTAGTAAAGTTGTAAAGCAAAGTGAAGTAGTGAAGCGAAGAGAAGTCATGAAGTGAAGCAAAGTTGTAAGTTGTTGTAAAGTGGTGTGATTAGCATACAAGAGTTGTCATAGATTGGTTCTAGCTAGGATTAGAACTCGATATTTCGCTTAGTGTTGGAAATTGGTGTAAGGAAAGTTGTGTACGGTTTTCTCCGCCTAAAGGGAGTTTGTTGACATAGTGAAGAGAACCCTCGAGTTTGGTGTTCGGGGAGTAGAGTAGGGCGAAGAGGTACTTCGTTACTGAACAACTATAAATCCTTGTGTTGTGGTTTGATCTTTCTAACACTTATCTCTTGTATTTTATATTTACTTGTCATTTACTTACTTGTATTGTTCATATTGTGCACATATTGAGATCACATAAAGTCGAATCTAAGTTTTTATAAACAAACATAACATTAATTTAAAAAGTGGTAAACTGTTCAACCCCCCTTCTAGTTTTCCACACATGTTATATGCATTATTTTATCATATTAAAGTGTTACGTAGGTCATGTTCACTTTCGTTTACGATTTATACGTACGTCATACGGTTTTAGCGTTTTACGTCAAATGGAGACCCGGAAACCCAAAATCTTTTCGTGTAAACTTTAGTTATCGTACATCTCGTATTAAAACATCAAAAATTTCATTCATTGCCCCCTCCCCTCTTATTATTTTTAGACGTCAAGACCCAACAAAAACAACCATAAGTCTTGAAATTAAATCAAATGCATCTTTTTTTGAAAGTCCTATGCATGTGTATGATAGTGACACATGAGGAGGTCTATCTCATGCATACATAACCATCCAAGGTCAAGACAAATGCATGCTTACACACCTTGATCATGTTTGACTAGCTCTTAAACATAGATAATGAACCATGATCCTAAAAATTTGAAAACTATGGTCCTTATGGTTTGCCTTTGCCGAACATACCTACACACATACTTTGGTGTGTGTTGGTTACTTACTTGGACATGTGGTCACCCAAAACCCTAGTTACTTCCTATATAAACCTCACTTGTAGAGATTTAGGTCTTCCATTCATTTCATAGCCTCTCAAAAATTTCATATCTTCTCTTTTTCTTTCTTTTGGGTTTTGGCAAACAAACACCCTCTTTAGGGTTCCATTTTTTGATTTCTTGCAAGATCCAAGCATACTAGGTTCATTTCTAAGGTTTTCTAAGGTGGTTACAAGTATTGATTCATTGATTCAAGGGTTTATTTCAAGATCTATAAATTAGGGTTTGGTTATTATTTAGGGTTTTTCAAGATCCAAGTCTTTCATCATCTTCTCTTATACTTCTTAAGCTTGTTCTTTCTTTTGTAAGCTTACTTTGAAACTTATGATATCATTTCTACTTTCATTCAATATTTACTCATGTTCTTGCATATATTTATAAAGTCCTATGGTGTTTGTGTTAATTTTTCAAAAAGAAATGAAATGGGTATGTTAAACAAGGAAACTTTTATAAATCTTTTATGCAAATATTGTGTGTAGGGTTTAAGCGAAGTGATTAGTGTGTTGAATGATTTGTGGGGATGAGATTAGACTAGGTTAAGCGTGGTTTTGTTGTGGATTAGTTGTGAACGGAGATTAGGATAGATTAGGCACTATTGTGAAGTTTGGTGTGATTTTTGGGAGCATTTACGAAAAACAATGTTGCTGATCCGTTTTTATTTTGAGGTTATCGGACACTTAGGAATGTTTTCATTAGGCGTAAAGGTAGTTTTTGGAGAGCTCGTTTCGAGTAGATAGATTTTCATATATTGTACACTAAAATCGGACTTAAAACGGCCAAGTTATAGCCAAATGAAACTTGAAACATTTTTCGGCAAAATAGTTAATGTAGGTGCTGATGTGAATAGTAAAATGAGTTTTCGGACGCTTTAGGGATGATTTGAGCTTTTAAAACACTAGCGAAACATATAGTATCACCTACATATTAATTAGGACCGTTAGAAACGTCGTTAACATATTTTAGAGAAAGCGTTAAGGTTACTAAAAATAGTAAGTTTAGTGAATATTAGCAAGGTAGACATGGAAGTTAAACGTTTAGGTTTCTCTAGTGCGTTTAAGGAAATATGGATTCAGCAAATACAGGGGACGGTATTAACGTCCCGAAACTAAAAACTTTCCTAAAATAGAAACTTACTAAAAATGGTAATTTTTGGTTAAACGCCGAAACTTAACGAAAAACTCTATAATTTTATTTAGTCACGTTTTGTTAATTAAGCTAAAGCACAAACACTCATGGATGACTTTTTCACTTAAACGGTTCGTATAAGTTTCGTATACTTTCCGTCTTTCTAAGATGCGTCATTGATTTAGGTCGCAAGTAGGACCTCTTGGCATTATATCTCTTCATTGACTATTATCTCACCATTTGCTTAAGGCGAGTTCATAGCCCTATGTTTTACTATTTCTACTTATACTACTTTTTGGGTGTAGAATCATTGCTTTTTTTTAAACCTATTGGACAACAGTTACTTTATTACGTTTGCCTTTTCCCTGATTACGTGTTGCCTAATTGTGAATAGACCACAAATCGCCCTAACAATCATGAATTGTTAATTTTTTTTTAACTCGCGAACCGTACTAGTTGAGTGAGCGCGAATGTTGTAAATAGATCTATTGGGACTAATTATCCCTATCCGGGTAAGTAGCGCTTACTAGATTCGGGAGACCCTCACAAACGGAAGATATACCTATGTCGCGGAGTTCACTATGTGATCTTGGTCAGATACCTCTAGGGCAGTTAATTTCTTGATTGGCATATAATATGCTTCTTTGAATTGAGCCTCGGTGTCATGAGCTTAGCGCAACAGAAATACTATTATGTGAACTGTAATCTGTTCTAACTGTTTACTATGCCAACTGTGAACTTTTATGGTCCACTCTTATTACTAATTTCAAACCTAATGAATTCACCCACATTATTTGACTATTTCCAAGCATGTTTTCTCAGGTGCTTAGCTGGATTATTCTTGAGGTGCTAATTGATGTTGCATGCATTGTCGGGTGTCTTTCAAGAATTTTTTTTATCTTTAAACTTACAATACTCTTTGTCTTAAAAACATGTTATGGTGCCACTGCATTTGTTTTAAGCTTCCGCTAAAACTATTTCAATTATGTAAATAATACTGTAAAACTTATTTTGTTTTAAATCAAATCAAACGAGTTATGTTTTATCAAACGTCCATATAGTGGTCGTTTACTTAATCTTGTGTGATGTATATTATGACATCACACCCCCCGGACACGTGTTTCCGTCCAGGCCCCATTTAGGGGTGTGACAGATTGGTATCCAGAGCCAAGGTTATAGTGAACCAAGTAGCTTATACTAGGTCTGATCTATAACCAGTATGTGATCCTACGTGTTCTTAACCTGCATACAATCTATAGTCTATATATAGAATAAAATATATATATAAATATACAATAAATATATATATATATATAGATAAATAAATATAATATATCTAACAAGAATAAGCATATTATATATATATACAATATATATAAAATATATATACATATATATGTATATATATACATATATATATATATATATATATATAAGTGCAATTATATATCATATTGCCATAATTACTTTATACATCATTTTGCCATATCATATTTTGAATCATACTTTATTTCTCGACATTGCTTGCACTTTGCATGGTTTCATATAAAGGGGATTTATATAAACTTTTGCTTGTGCAGGTTATGGCAACTTCTGTTATTCTTATTTCGTCGGCTTCATCTGATGAGAGTGTGGGTTCTCATGTCCCACGAGTGATTCTCTTTGGCACTATTCCTACCAGTATCCCTATTATCTCCTTGAGGTTCCTGCTGAGGTTCCCATTGCACCTGCTGATCCGTTAGTTGTACCGGAGGTGGGAGCAGTTTCTGTCATATCACCTACCGGAGTGCTCGATTTTGTGGATTATTTATCTTCTTCTGATTCTGATACATTAGAGGATTCCTTACCTATAGCACCAGAGTTACCATTGGTTTCACCCTTCTTATGTTCTGATGACTCAGAGGCGGATAGTGAGTCCGAGCCTGCTGAGTAGAGACCCAAGAGGTACGAGTCTCTTACACCATCATTTGAGTTTCCACTTGCACCTGTTGTTGCCCCACCCGGGATTCGTCGACGGCCAATGATTCTTGTCCTACCCGGTGAGGCTATTCCCTTCGGTCGACCTTATCGCACCTATCCTAATGGGCTGCGTAAGTTGTTGACTGCGAGGAAGAGAGTTGGACCTTTTCCTGCTCGTAGACTTGCATGGAGATGTGTATCTCATCGTTCTTCGGATCGTCATTCTTTGCCAGATTTTACTTTAGACTCATCTTGTTCTAGTTCATCTTCGGACTCTTCATCAGATATTTCTTCAAGTTCATCTTCAGATTCATTATTAGACTCATCATCAGTTCATTCTTCAGGATGCGATGCATCAGGTCAGTCTCATCCAAGACCATCGACTAGAGTTGCATCACCTAGATTGGTTTATCCCCCGGTTAGGACTCCACGATGTAGTAAGGCTTTTATGCGTTAGAATTCTGCACCATTGTCTACTCTTTACCCACCTATAACATCAGAGTCATCCCTAGATTCATTTTTTGAGAGGTCATTGGATTCATCTTTACCTTCTGCTGAACCATCTCGCAAGAGATGCAGGTCCCCTACTACTTTGGTACCATCATCTACTCCCGTTCTGAGATCGATAGCCCCTGCTCTTGCTGATCTTCCGCCTCTAAAGAGGTTCAGAGATTCATACTCATCTGAGGCTAGCAGAGAGGAGCATATGGAGATTGGTACTGCTGATGCAGAGACTATTGTAGATTTGGGTATTAGTGAGGGATTTGGAGCTCCTACTGAGGATGATATAGGTATGGGAGTTGAGGTTGCTACTAGTGATATTATGGAGGACGAAGAGGAGTTTAAGGCAGAGGCCAATGTGGGAGGCACGATGGAGATCACAGTAGATCCATTGGCTACTGGTGGTATTTCTGAGTCCACGAGAGGAGATGCTCCTAATCTTGAGGGTACTCTTTATGATATAGCTCATTACATGTTTGAGCTTCCTCTTGATATGATTACTGAGTTTGAGACTGCTCAGAGGCAGTTAGAGGCTGGTCAGTTGGTGGCTAGCAGAGAGAGAGCTGGTTTGGCTGATAGGGTTAGGAGTTTAGGACGGGAGAACCTAAGGGTTCGAGCTTTATTGTATATCGAGAGAGATCGTGTTAACAGTCTTCGTCGTCACATGGCACTTTCTCAAAAGGAGTTTTGTCAGATTCGTAGGGACCGTGATGATACTCAGAGGAGACTTAGGAGGTTAGAGTTGCTTGTTGAGAGGCGTTTGGGATCTCGCCGTTAGTTTGGTAGTACCATGGTTATGGACATTAGACTGATGGCTAGGTCTAGATGTTAGTAGTATAAATATTATAAATCAAGTACCTCGTTATGGGTTGATTGTAACCAACTATGAAGCTTTGCTATAATATGAAAAGCTTATTTTGATTCTCTCGCGTGTTTGTCTTTATTGTTATTTACTTATTCTGGCAAAACATGTTCTATTGTATTTTCCTTTATAAATCTTATTTACCATTTATAGTGGTTATATCGCGTATCGAATCTCACCATGCGTGATGTCTTATGATGTAGAACAATGACTAACACCCGTTCCGGAATAACGCTTGCTGCAATTGAGGAAATGATCAACCGACGCGCGACAAAAGCTTTAGAAACTCGCGAGGCTAACAGGAACATTGGACTTGGGAACGGTAATGATAAGGGTGGCAACAGTAACGGTAATGGCAATGGAAATGGAGGAAAGAATGGAAATGGAAATCACAATGAGAATGATAGAGATGTTAGGCCTGTCGTTCAAGAGTGCACTTACTAGGACTTCATGAAATGTCAACCACTCAACTTTAAAGGAACTGAAGGAGTTGTCAGGTTGATAAGGTGGTTTGAGAAGATGGAAATAGTATCCCATATCAGCAATTGCCCAGAGAATACCAAGTCAAGTATGCTACGTGCACACTGTTAAACAGTGCACTAACTTGGTGGAACTCACATAATAGGACTATTGGAACTGATGTTGCATTCGCCATGTCATGGAGACAGCTCATGAAATTAATAGCTGAAGTGTACTGCCCAAGAACTGAAATTCAAAAGATGGAATCTGAGCTGTAGAATTTGATCGTGAAGAACAACGATTTGGCTACTTATACTCAAAGATTCCAAGAGCTTACCGTGTTGTGCACCAAGATAGTTCCCGAAGAGGAGGATCGAGTGGAGAAGTTTATTGGAGGTCTCCCGAATAATATCTAGGGAAATGTGATTGCTGCAGAACCCACAAGACTACAAGATGCGGTTCGTATGGCTAACAACTTAATGGATCAAAAGTTGAAAGGTTATGATATGAAAAATGCTGAGAACAAAAGTAAGTTCGATAATAGCTAGAAGGACAACCGTGGGCAGCAACCACCATTTAAAAGACAGAATGTTGGAGGTCAGAATGTAGCAAGAGCCTATACGGTTGACAACAATGAAAAAAGAGTGTATAATGGACCACTACCTCTCTGCAACAAGTGTAAATTTCATCATGAAGAGTCATGCACTATGAGATGTAGGAAGTGCAGTGCAACAAGGTTAGACATTTGACCAGGGACTGTAAGACCGCGATTTCCACTACTTCTACTAAGAGGGGTCAAGTAGTGAATCAAAGAGTTTTAACTTGTTTCGAGTGTGAAAGGCAAGGATACTACAGGAGTGATTGCCCAAAGCTGAAAGATCAGAACCTTGGAAACAAAACTAGAAACAAGAGTGGGATTGGTAAAGCAAGAGGAAAAGCATATGTGCTAGGTGGAGGAGACGCTAACCCCGATTCCAACGTCTTCACAGGTACGTTTCTTCTCAACAACCATTATGCTTCTGTATTATTTGATTCGGGTGCCGATCGAAGTTTTATGTTGACTACTTTTAGTACCTTACTTGATATAATCCCTGATACCTTAGACGTTAGCTATGCTGTCGAATTAGCCGACAGGAGAGTTTCTTAAACTAATACCGTACTTAGAGGTTGTACGTTAGGATTGTTAGGACACCCATTCAATATTGACCTAATGCCAGTAGAACTTGGTAGTTTCGATGTCATCATCGGCATGGATTGGTTAGCAAACCATCATGCGGTGATCGTTTGTGATGAGAAGATTGTGCGGATTCCTTATGGAGATGAAGTTTTGATAGTTCAAGGTGATAGGAGTGGCAAAGGAAATAAGTCAAAGTTGAGCATTATATCGTGCACCAAAACTCAGAAGTATATTAAGAAAGGTTGCCTAATTTTTCTAGCACAAGTTACGAAAAAGGAAACCAAAGACAAGTCGGAGGAGAAGCGACTTGAGGATGTGCCGACTGTACGGGACTTTTCAGAGGTCTTTCTAGAATATTTGCCTGGATTACCACCAACACGACAAGTTGAGTTCCAAATCGACTTGGTCCCAGGTGCTGCTCCTGTGGCACGAGCCCCGTATAGATTAGCACCGTCGAAACTGCAAGAACTGTCTACACAACTACAAGAACTTTCTGACAAAGGATTTATAAGACCGAGTTCCTCACTTTGGGGAGCCCCGGTCTTGTTTGTCAAAAAGAAAGATGGATCTTTTCATATGTGTATTGATTACCGTGAACTAAACAAGCTGACTGTGAAGAATCGATATCCACTTTCAAGAATCGACGAATTATTTGATCAGTTGCAAGGATCAAGTGTTTACTCGAAGATCGACTTGAGTTCTGGTTATCACCAACTCAGAGTTCGTGACGAGGACATTCCAAAGACGGCGTTTAGGACTCGCTATGGCCACTATGAGTTCCAAGTAATGCCTTTTGGATTGACAAACGCACCGGCAGTATTCATGGACTTGATGAATCGGGCGTGCAAACCATACTTAGATAAATTCATGAGCATTTTTATTAATGACATCTTGATCTACTCCAAGAGTGAAGAAGAGCATGCAGAACATCGTAAGTTAATTTTGGAGTTGCTTAAGAAGGAAGAATTGTACGCCAAGTTTTCGAAGTGTAAATTTTGGCTTTCAAAGGTACAATTTCTTGGTTACGTGATTGATAGTGAAGGCATTCACGTGGACCCAACTAAGATTGAGTCAATCAAGGATTGGGCATCGCCCAAGACTTCGACAGAAATTCATCAATTTTTAGGTCTTGCCAGCTATCACCGACAATTTATCGAAGGTTTCTCAAAGATTGCCAAACCTATGACAAAGTTGACTCAAAAGAGCGTGAAGTTCGAATGGACTAAAAAGGCAGAAACTGCATTCTAGCTGTTGAATTAGAAATTGTATAGTGCACCGATCTTGGCTTTACCCGAAGGTAGTGAAAACTTTGTGGTTTACTATGATGCTTCTCACAAGGGGTGGGGCGTGGTTCTGATGCAAAGGGAGAAAGTCATGGCCTACGCATCATGCCAACTCAAGATTCACGAGAAGAATTACACTACACATGACTTAGAACTTAGAGCGGTGGTGTTTGCTCTCAAAATGTGGAGACATTATTTGTACGGTAAGAAGTGTGTTGTGTTCACTAATCATAAGAGCTTGCAACATATTCTTGATTAGAAAGAGTTAAACATGAGACAACGTAGATGGTTGGAATTGTTGAGTGACTACAAATGTGAAATTCGTTATCATCCGGGAAAGGCGAACGTGGTGGCAGATGATTTGAGCCGAAAGGAACGGATCAAGCTGCTACGAGTTCGAACTTTGGTTTTGACGATTGGTTTAAACCTTCCCGTGCAAATTTTAAACGCTCAGGTTAAGGCGAGAAAGGAAGAGAATTATGGAACCGGAGATTTGGGTGGTATGATTAAGAATCTGGAGCTCCATGCCGATGGAACATTATGTTTGAGGAATAGAAGTTGGATACCCTGTTTTGGTGACTTGAGAACTCTGATTATGCACGAGTCGCATAAGTCAAAGTATTCGATCCATCCTGGATCGGACAAGATGTACCAAGACTTGAAGAAACTGTATTGGTGGCCTAATATGAAAGCTGAGATTGCCACCTACGCCAGTAAGTGTCTGACCTGTGCCAAAGTTAAGGCCGAATGCCAAAAACCATCCGGTTTGTTGGTTCAACCTGTGATCTCAGTATAGAAGTCGGAAAATATTACAATGGATTTTGTTACTAAGTTGCCAAAGACGTCGACTGGTCAGGATGCAATTTGGGTAATTGTTTACCGACTCACCAAATCTACTCATTTCTTACCAATGAAGGAAACCGAATCAATGGAAAAGTTGACGAGACAATACTTGAAGGAAGTAGTCTCAAGACATGACGTGCCAGTTTTGATTATTTTTGATCAAGATAGTAAATTTACATCTCATTTTTGGCAATCTCTAAACAAATCCCTAGGTACTCAATTGGATATGAGTACGGCTTATCATCCACAAACGGATGGTCAGAGTGAGAGAACCATCCAAACTTTGGAGGACATGCTGCGTGCTTGTGTGATTGATTTTGGGAAAGGTTGGGATAGACACCTACCTTTAGTGGAGTTTTCCTACAACAATAGTTACTATACGAGTATCAAAGCTGCACCGTTTGAAGCACTGTACGGCCATAAATATAGATCGCCTGTCTGTTGGGCTGAGGTTGGAGAAGCTCAGCTTACCGGCCCTAAGATTTTTCATGAAACCACGAAAAAGATCATCCAAATCAAGAAGCGTATTCAAGCTGCAGGTGATAGACAAAAGAGTTATGCCAATAGGAGACGTAAGCCATTGGAATTTCAAGCTGGAGATAAGGTTATGTTGAAAGTATCGCCATGGAAAGGGGTGATACGTTTCGACAAACGGGGAAGCTAAATTCTTGTTATATTGGACCTTTCAAAATCCTTGCTAAAGTGAGAACGGTTACATACTGACTTGAAATCCCAGAGCAACTAAGCCGGATTCATAGTACTTTTCATGTTTCTAATTTGAAGAAGTGTTTCTCTGACGAACCCCTAGCTATTCCGTTGGATGAAATCCAAATTGATGGAAAGCTTAATTTCATTGAAGAACCGGTTGAAATCATGGATCAAGAAGTTAAACGACTAAAGCAAATCCGCATCCCAATTGTGAAAGTCTGTTGGAACTCAAGACGAGGTCCTGAGTTTACTTGGGAGCGCGAAGACCAAATGCTAACCCTGCATCTACGTCAAAAGTTACGTCTTAAGCTTTGAGGACAAAGCTCTTTTAACGGGGGAAGGATGTCACACCCATAAATTCCAGGTTAATATTTTAAACTTTTCCGATCATTATTTTGAATTTTATACGTTACGTTTGAATTTGACGTAAAACTGAGAAGTTAACCCGTGTAAATCTGAAAAATGTCATCGGACACGTTTCGGTTTCGGACTTCAATTAATTTACATGTTATATGCATTATTTTATCATATTAAAATGTTACATAGGTCACGTTCACTTTCGTTTACGATTTATACGTTTTTCGCGTACGTCGTACGGTTTTAGCGTTTTACGTCAAACGGAGATTGAGGACCATATAGTTTTGAGCAAACTATTAAAGCTATCAACGGATTTGAGTTCTCTTTACCAAAAAGCCGTTTGCTTTGGAGTAGCCAATAATTCAGTTGTAATCCATGGTGTATATGATCACATTACAATTTTTGTTATATTGTCACCATCAACAGATTTGAGATGTCTTTACAAAACAGTTTGATTTGGATAGTCAAATTCTTATGTTTGTAAGGACATGGTGAAATTGAATACCATTTGCTGTGTGGTGGTTAACCAACACTCAATCCCTTAAAACAGTTTGACATTCAAATATCTGTGCCTTAAATCTTTTTGCACACTCAACTCTTCACAATATTTCAAAAACAACTTTTTAACTAGCAGTACCTTCATCAAGGTACTGTTTGTTTTACACTAGCAGTACTTTAAACAAAGTACTGCTTTGTTCAAGTTATTAAGTCTGTTTATAAAGTAAGATTTATATAAGAATTTTTTGGATAAAAAATACCAGTTGTTTAATAGGATTGTCCCCATGTTGCAGTTGTCCCTAAATGTACGATGTATCAAAGTATAAATGGGCATGTCTCACTTTCGTCTTCAACTTCCATTCCATGTTCCAGCATCCTTATCATCAACTCTCTTGATAGAGGATATCTTCTCTCAGCCAACATATGATCATGTGCCATTTCTATCTCTAGCGTATGCACATCCCGAAGATTCATGAAACCTCATCTTATAATCTCCCATTTTCTTGATCTTCCAGAAGTCATCATCACTTCGATTCTAGCCGTCTCCTAATACAATGTTTAGATCACCCAGAAGCAGCAAACCTAGCGGTTGGAGGAATGTGTTCATAATAGTAATCAACAACTCGTATATAGGTGATATATATTCTTGTCTATCTAAGACATGAAGTATCTCCCTTAAAGTATCAAAAGCCCTTAAATGATTATTTCTCTCTGTGAATTATTAAGATACTCTCCATCAGGTGGAATCAATAACTTGGAGCTCTGTATCATGGAGATTTCATTCTAGTGTATCTCTTATCGTGTACACTGCTTTCAACGTCTACAACCTCTAAGATAATTTCTGAGCTCAATCAAATTGTTTCTGTGCTTAACTTAGGCTTCTTTGATGGATGTTCTTCAGATATTGTGCTTCCTTTTCCTTACAGAGTCTTTTCTGCTTCTCTTTCTTCAACGTTTCTCTTTCTTTCTCTGAATCCATTCGGGATAAAGTCTTTGAAGGAGTCTTTATAGATGCTAGAACTTTGTCATACAATTACTTCATTGTGGATACTTAAGTTTTGCAAATTTTTGTATCCTTGACCTTTTAAGATATCCTCATCATTTGATTCTTCTTTGAGCAAGAGAAGTAGGTTTCTCATAGGTAGTCTGGCTTTGTTTTCTTCAATTCTTCAAACCTTTTTCTTTCTTTCTTCTGCTCCCACTCAGCTTGAATTTTCTAGCAACCTCTCAATCTTTTGTAGTTCCAAGGCTTGATTTGTTGAAGAGTTAATTTCTTCTTTTTAGGTTCTTCAACCAGGATCCTTTGCCTTTGTCTTTAGGAATCAGTCCTTGAGTTGGATGTTGAGGTTGAGTTTGTATGGGTCCAGGAAATGCTCAAAACTCTTGGTCTAGAATTAGAAACAACGAACTTTCAGCAGCATTATGTTGTTCTTCAGAGTCATAACTATGAATTGGAGGGTGGGCTTGAAGGTCTGTTCCTACCACAAATTTTAGGATCCTTGGAGTAATATTCCTGTCTAGCAGTACTTTGTGTTGTCTTCCAAATCCAGTTCTTCTGTGTCTCACTATTTACATTAGAAGCTTCTTTCTCCTCAATATTACATCTTCAGTTCATCACTTTTTCTTTCCCAAATCAGGAGTATACGCAGCATCTTGATCAGCAAGTATCATCAAAGAATGGATGTGTAAATCTTCTTCTATAACCTTGCCCCCCTACATAGACAAAATTCCTTTATCTGTTTCCTCCCCAATTTGACTGAAGACACTTTCTTCTTAGCCTCTTGCTTCCGTCTCTTATGCTTCTTAGGTTTTTTTTTTTTATTGTTTTTGTAACCAAAGAGCATGGATATTTGTCCACTGGCTTGACGAATTTGACAATTTCTTGGCTTGGCTTTGAGCTTGAGTATTTGTTTAGCCTGAGAAGAGTTTGCTTTTTGAGTCTCTAACTTCCCTGTTCAAAGGGCATATAATATCTAAAAGTCCCTCATCTCCTCCAGATGGTTGAAAACACATCTGTGGAGTTTTATCATTGGGGAGATTTAGGAATAGAAGCACATCATGCAGGAGCAAGCCCGTACTTGGAAGTCAGCAGTACTTTGATTTCAGCGTCTTGGGTTAACTGTTCATGGGAAGGAAGCCCAGTACGTTGTATGATAGCAGTACGTTGAGAATGAGCTATCATTTGAGGAATGGGCAGTACTTTGAGTTGGAATGCCTGAGCTTCACTTGACTGACTTGCAGCCCTAGAATTGAGGACTAGTACTCTGTGCTTCCTCGCTGCCATGCTGTGACTACTTCTAACATAGATGGAGTCAAGGGTGTAATCCTACAGGAGAACTTAGTACTATGCTTCCTCATAAATGTAAAAACCTTGGAAGGAAGAGAAACGGATTGTATAAAGTCCTGAGGTCTGTCTACTCCCTCTAACTGTTTGTTCAAAAACAATTGAAGAACCTAGGATACATAAGAAAACGGTGTACCATTTGAAAATATGTCCTTGATCCCTGTAAGTATATCAAAGAGGACAATTAAACTTTTGATTTGTGGCTAGACCTACAAGAGCAGATGCAATGTTTGTCCCAAATTGTTCCCATGAAGTGCTCTTAGGACTAAGACAGTGAAGTTATCATGACCATAGTCTTCCACTGTGGGCTTTAGCGGTTTTGATGAAAGTGAGTTGTGCTAGTTACTACTCGTAGCCAATATCTCTGAGCAACGTCCCAAATGACTTGCCTTAGGAAACGCATCAATCTCCATTTTAATCATCATGAGTAGGCTCATCTCGAAGGTTGCTCAGGAAATCATAATATCTTCTTGGCACGCTACACTTGGCGCGCATGTGAGGTACGTATTGATCACTTTGAGAGTAGCGGTAGCCCAAATTGTTTGAAGCCATGGACCAATAAGATCAGGATCAACCAACAAAGAGTAATTAAAGGAGCAAGCCAGTTGAGAAAAATCGATGTTTTGATTATAAATCAGCATTCTGAGCCGTCTTTTCCACACACGCAATCATGTTGTGCTTGTTACAAGAGCGAATGTTTGCCATTTGAAGGGAAATTAATGTGCGTCGGAGGTTGTAATTTAAAAAGTTATGAATAAAAGAGGATAAGTGACGAGGAAAAATGCAATTCAGTTGAGTATTTATAGGTTGTGTTGGATAACTATGAAGTTACCGTTGTAAATACGTTTTTAGCGCAAAAACGTACGTTTGACCGTTGACCGAACGTTAGAACAGTACTTTGTTGTCTAAGCAGTACTTTCTAAGGCAAGCAGTACTTTGAGTTGGCTTAGCAGTACTTTCAACTTAAAAAGATGTCCAACTCAAATATGTGCAACGACAACCCTTCAATTTGCAAAACTATTCTTATAATCATCTTACTTCTGAAAAATCATTCATATCCTCCCCTCAAAGATAGCTAGAGTGCTTCAAAAATCCAATCTAACCAAAACAGTACTTTACTTGATCACCAGTACTTTATATGTGATCCTCCCCTCAAAGATAGCTATGGGTTCATCATCCCAATTGTTACCACCAAATTTTAAAACTTGCCAAGTAAAGACTTTGGTGAGTAAATTGCTACATTGTCATCAGTATGAACCTTGACTACTTTAATGATGCCTTTGTATAACAATCTCGAATGAAGTGATGCTCGAAATCTGAATATGTTTATTAGTACTTGGTCTTTGAGTGAAATCAGGATTCTTCCAAGCAAATGGTGCCTCTTGTCTATATGGATTTAGTGTTCATGAAGTATAAATCCTAATAAGTAGTTGATTTTGCATCCAAAGAAACCTGAGCACAACAACTGGAGCTGTACATGTATTCTGCTTCTGTAGAGGTGGATAGCCAAATTGTTTGTTTATTGCATTGCCAAGAAACTAGTCTTCTGCCAAGATATTGACATCCTCCTGAAGTTGATCTTCTGTCATGGTTGTCCCCAGCATAGTCACTATCCGAAAAAGCTTCCAAATGAAAAGGAGAGTCTTTAGGATACCATAAACCCAAATTAGGTTGATGTTTGAGATACCTAAAAATCCTTTTGACAGCGTGTAGATGAGAAACCTTTGGAGTGACTTGAAATCTTGCACACAGACAAACAGCAAACATTATGTCTGGTCTTGAAGCAGTTAAGTACATGAGACATCCAATCATAGACCTGTAAAGATGTACATCAACATCTTCACCTTCTTCATCTTTTCCTAAAGATTTATGAGCTTCAATAGGAGTAGATGCTGGCTTAATGGTTCTAAAGTCAAACTTGTTGAGAATGTCTTTCACATATTTGTCTTGACTTAGAAAAATACCACCATTAGATTGCTTGACTTGAAGCCCCAAAAAGAAAGTGAGTTCACCCATGGAACTCATCTTGAATTCCTTTTGCATAAGATCTTCAAAATCCTTCACCATAGAAGACTTGGTAGATCCAAAGATGATATCATCAACATATACCTGTACCAACATGATATCTCTTCTATCCTTCTTAATAAACAGAGTTTTATCAATAGCCCCTCTCCTATATCCATGCTTCAAAAGAAAAGTGGAAAGTCTTTCATACCATGCTCTTGGGGCTTGATGCAGGCCATAAAGTGCCTTGACAACTCTGTAGACCTTGTTTGGATGAGCAGGATCTTCAAAACCTGGAGGCTGTTTGACATATACCTCTTCTGTGATGTTGCCATACAAAAATGCACTTTTGACATCCATCTGATAGACAGTAAAGCCCATGAAAGATGCAAATGCCAAAAAGAGTCTGATTGCTTCAATTCTGGCAACTGGTGCAAACACTTCATCATAATCCACACCTTCCTCTTGTCTGTACCCTTGTGCAACTAGTCGTGCTTTGTTCTTGATAATAGTACCCCGTTCATCTCTCTTGTTTCTAAAAACCCATTTAGTTCCAATCACCCTCTTGCCTTCTGGTAGGTCACATAACACCCATACCTCTTGTAGCTTGAATTGAAGCAGTTCTTCTTGCATCGCTTCAACCCAACTTTCATCTGCTAAGGCTTGAGAGACTTTCTTGGGTTCCTCTTGAGATAAGAAACAAGCAAACAAGCATGTTTGCTGATCTTTGTGGTTAGTTCTATTTTGCTTGTATATGAAAGACAGCAATGCTTGATGTTGATTTGAAGTACTGTCTTGAAGCTTTCTTCTTGTTTGAACCCCAGCAGTACTTTTGCCAATAATTTGACTTTGAGGATGAATCTTATGAATTCTAAGTGTGGGAGTAGAGGGAACATCAATGGTAGGATCCATGTTGTTGTAGTCAGCTACTCCGCCTTCCTCAGCATCAAAAGAGTTTGTAGAGAAAACACCATCTGTTGGAGTATCATCATCAGAATCTGTAGGTGTATTGCCAGTACTTTGAGGAGGTGTATTAGCAGTACTTAGAGTGAAAGTACTGTCAACATGTTCTTTTCCCTTTGCAATAGATATTCTCCTCTTTTCCTCTTCAAAAGCAATCCTTTGATCATCATTATGAGCTTTGGCAAGAGATTCTTGATGCATCAAACTTACAAGCTCATCATGTAAAGCTTGATCTTCAGAGGACAATTTAACTTCTTTTGCAGCAGTACGTTCCTCTGGAGGCATAGGCTGAGTGGTATGAACAATGAATTGCTGGTCATCTAAATCTTCAGCATCATCACAAGTTATTCCTTGTTCTTTTGAATCAGCATAGTTTTCTTTCCTGACATTGTTTCTTGTCCCTCCTACTCAGCCATCAGTTTTCTTTCCTTACAGGAATGTAATTCAATTGAAGAGTAAACGTTCAAGATCAACATCCAATCATGACCTTTGCCTTTTGATTCTCCTGATTCTCAAGAAAGTCTACATGAAGACAGTCTTGAACTTTTCTTGTTACCCTGTTGTAGACTCTAAAACCTTTGCTGCTAGTAGAGTATCCCAACAGATAACCTTCATCTGACTTGCCATCAAACTTACCCAATTGATCTAGGGTATTAAGTATAGTCAGAGGACATCCAAAAGGTCTCATGAAACTGATGTTAGGAGATCTTCCCCATCAAAATTTCATATGAGGAGTCTTCAATCTGAGGTTTATCACCAAAAATTTATTAAGTAAAATAACAAGCAGTATGACTGCTTCAGGCCCAAAATGAATAGGGTAAAAGGAGAGTCGCTAACATATTTCTAGCAGCTTCAATGAGATCCTATTCCTTTCTTCTGCGACACCATTTTGTTGTGGAGTCCTTGCAATACTATATTCTCTCTTGATTCCTTTCTTTGCACAAAACTCATTCATTAAATGATTCTTGAACTCTGTTCCATGGTCACACCTGATGGTCTTCACTTATGCTTAGCTTTGTTTTCTAACCCTACAATCAAAATCATGAACATATTGTATGTCCTCATCCTTGTAAGCCAAGAAAAACACCCAACTGAATTTACTACAGTCATCAGTAACCACCAAGCAGTACTTTTTCCTATTTACACTCTCTACTGAAACAGGTCCAAATAAATCCATATGGAGCAATTCTAAAGGTTCTCTGACTGTTCTTTCTTCAATCTTCTTGCAAGAAGCCCTGTGCTGTTTACCCTTTCTACATGCCAGACATGAATGATCAAGCTTGAATGTCTTGGAAGGTAAACCTCTAACCAGATTGCCTTTAACCAACTTGTTAATATTCTTGAAGTTGACATGCCCCAATCTTCTGTGCCATAAGACAGCTTCATCCTTTGTTGCCTTTGCAACCAAACAAGTTACTCCTCCAGACAGATGATATTATTTTAGATCAGACTGACAATACATCATTCTTACTAGGAGCTCTAAGTATCACAAGACTTCTGCAACCAACTTACACTTTGGAGATAAGATAAGACACTCCATATCATGAAGAGGAACATTAACTTCTAATCACAGATTTGAGAATATATAGGAAGATTGAACTTAAGCTCCTCCACATAGCTGACTTTCTCAAAGTCTATGCAAGATGTCTTGATGGTTCCTTTTCCCGTGATTCTTCCTCCTTTAGGATCATTCCCAAAAGCCACATAACCACCTTTGAATTCTTTAAAATCAGACAGCTTGTCCTTGTCTCCTGTCATACTTCCAGAGCAACCACTGTCAATTATAGCATAATCTTTGAGATCATCTTCAGGATATGCCCCAGTACAAACTTTAAAGAATTATACTCTTTAGGGACCCAAGTCATAACTAACTTGATACCCTAATGAGTTACATACTCAAATTGCTTTGAGTGTGTCAGGATCCATTATCCCCAATCAACAGAAACTAGATAAGCTCCTATTTGGTCTCCATGTTTGATTTTATCATGGCACTCCCCTTTGACACTTACAATATTTTAGAAGTACTGTTTGTGATCCAACAGTATTATTCTTTTCTTAACCCATATAGATTTCATAATTTTTCTGGTCATTGTGGTATTGTTAGGAGTCCTTGTGGTAGAAGACCTTGTTGAAGGTGAAAAACTTGAGTTCTAGGTCTATATTATTAATCCATCCATTGGATAATTAAAGTCTACCATTACTTTGTGAAAGTAACTGCGTTTGATACTCTTGGTCTAGCATACCTTGATAAAACACATTAGCAGTACTAATTTTTGAAGGTACTGTTTCGTGTCCATTTTTGGTCTGGCAGTACTTTTCAAAGCCCTTCCCCTTATAAGTAACTGCTGATGGGATAAAAAGACCTCTTTTGGGTGAGGGTACCTAGAGTTTCCTGAGAAGTAACTATGTACCCCCTATTGATGTTGTCCAGACTGGTTCTTGTAATCCTCCTGAACCCATGCTTCCCTTAGGTATTTATGGTTTGGGTTGTTGAAGGTTCTTTCGTGTAGGTCACAGTCCTTGATAGGTGATCAGACGTAACATACAAGGGGTTTGAACATGTTTTACCTCTTTTGTGCCCAGTTCTTTTTCCCTAGATCCTTGACCAACACTGGTTTGACTGTTGAGAACCTGATTTCAAAGATGTTTCAACTATTTTCTGAAGTTCACAACAGTTTTTCTTTTGAATTCTGAAAAGTTTAAATCAGTCACTTCATCATCACTATCAATCCACATCTTCAATAATGACTTTTATTTCTATCATTTCCTGGTTGACGTAGACTTTTGTTTTCTCTGATTAATGACCTTATTCCTAATAGGTATTCATCTATCCATGTAAAAGAGACATTTGCCCTAGGTTGTATGACAAGTCACTGTAGGTGGAGGTACTGCATGGAATCCTTTTGCCTTTTGAAAGTTTGAATACAAAAATTCAGTCGAATTTGTATTCCCAGATGAATTGTCACTATCCCCACTACTACTAGATTCAATCCCAAATCCTATACATGATTTGTCAGACAAATATCTTTGTTTGTTTAGGACTTCATTTTGAAGTACAGAAGCATTGCCCATTCAAGTTTTACACTTGACATCATATTCTTTCTTTTAAGACTGATCTATTTCCTTTTGTTTTTCTTCTATTTCAAAACCCTCAACTTTAATTACATAATCCCATCTGTTTTCATACGTTCATCACCCCCATGCATATTCATCCTTTTTCATGTGTTTTAAGTATGACTTCTAATGACTCTAAGCTCATTTGATATCCTAGAATTTCAGACCTAGCCTTTTGAAAATTGTCTCTTTCAGTTTGATAGTTTTCAAGCAACTTTTTATAAGATTTACTACATTTGGAACAGTAAGGTACCTCTGAGTTTGTAGCCATCAAGGCTAAAGACACTGGTGTATCATCAGCTTTGTTGCTCCAGTCAAAATCACCAAGTCCATCTTGTCCAAAGTGCACAGATTCTGCGTCAATCTCCATGCTCCAATCATCTTCTTCAAGTTCAGTCAGTGCCATCATAGCAAATGTCACTGGTTCATCATCAAATTCCTTGGTCCAGTCAACTTCTTCATTGTTGTCTGTTGCCACCAAGGCTTTTGAGTTTGAATCTTCAATAGCCACAATCTTCTTTTCATTACGACCATTTGCTCTGTTTTCCTGATATTTAGCAAATCTGCACTCCCTAGCAAAATGACCCAACTTTTGACAATTAAAGCCTCAATCTTAACTTATCAAAGGTAATCCCATTCTTTGGCTTGAGGTCAATGGGTCTTCCTGTTTTCCTCATAAACTTCCTTATCCTTGCAGTTATCATAGCCACCTGCCATCGAATGTCAATTTTCTCTATAAGCCATCCTCATCAATTTGCAGCAGGTCTTCATCATCATGAGTTGTAGGCATAGATGCTTGTTGAGCAAAGAAGGAGCATATGATTTCATCTGAGTGGGAAGCACAGTTAGGAGCAGTTTGCACCTTGCTTGAGGGAGCCTGAGTATATCCTTTTGGGATATTTGCTGGGTCAGCAGTACTTTGTTTCAAAGTACTGCCTTTGACTTCAGTGGACAGAAAAGCAATATTTTGTGAGCTTGAATTTGAAACACCCTTCAATTCAATACTCATTATACCTATCAGTTTGTTTTGTAGAGATCATCACACTAAAATTCACCAATCCAGGTTGTCCCCTGATCATGTAGCAACTACATGCCCACAGATGTCAAACTCTTAGAAACTTCAATCGCATCTTCATTGGACACTTTACATCAAATAAATTCTAGCAAAACTAAGAATGTGTATCTGAAACCTTTCTTATGCTGAATCTAGCTCTTCTCTAGATCCGATAGTAAACGTCTCGAATTGTTGTTTCAAAAGATTCTTTTGCATCTTCTTTGATGCTTCATTTCCTCCAAATCTTGCTTTTATGGCTGACCATAAGGTTTTTGCATCTGTGGCATCATGAAAACTAAGAAGATGTCTATCAGGAATTGCAGAAAGCAATATGTTAAGAGCTTTCTCATTGTTTCTTCTTGCGTTGGCAGCAAGTGAAGTTTTTGGTGCTGACGAGATACGATCAGTGTGGCTTGGTCTCCATTGGTGATTATATCCCATAGTATATGATCAGTGATGGCAATATACTGTCGCATCTTCATGGACCATAGGTCATATTCACCCTTCTTGATCATTGGGATTCTTAGTGCAGTGACTGATGAGGTGGGAGGGATAGGATCAGCTTCAGACATCTTTTGGAGTTTGAAAGATTTCGAATGATTAAAGTTCTTCTAGATCAGAGTCTCTACACAGGCTCTGATACCACTTGTTGGATCGATATACCTTAGTATAATAAGCCTTTAGCCTGTAAAGGATGTTACTTCCTTGAATAAATCCAAGTCGATAACAATGAAACACTGATGTAATACAATTAACTATGCGGAAACTAGTTAACAGTATCAAGAAGAACACACAATGATTTAACAAACGATTTGTATTATCACACGTTGAATCTGCCTAAGTTTGCAGATCCCTAATACAATACTTATCTCTAATACTTCTAACTAATGCTTTTTGTTGTTTTTGTTGTTGTTCTCTGTGTGTCATTCTAATGCCTTCCTAGAGATCCTTTTATAAACATAAGGATAACTCTAGTAGGTGTACAGTCCTTGTATGACACAAATACTAATTAATACTAATCACTAATGTAACTGTTACATGATAACTACTAATGTAACTGTTTAATCCTTTAAAGTTCCTATATTAAAGACAGTACTTCGACTTTTCCTTACTAAGCAGGCAGTACTTTGACCTTTTAACTTAGCAGTACTTTGACCTTTTAACTTAGCAGTACTTTGACCTTTTGACTTGTATTTCCCAACACTTACTTAGTCTTATCGAAGGCCATAGTGTATACGGACCACTCGGCTCTTAAGTATCTTCTTGCTAAGCAAGATGCTAAGCTAAGATTGCTCCAGTGGATTCTCCTACTCCAAGAATTCGATGTTATTATTTGTGATAAAAAAGGAGCGAAGAATCTCGCGGCTGACCATTTGTCTAGACTAGAAAATCCTCATCAAGGTGATCTCGAGAAAAAGGAAATTACCAAAACATTTCCTCTCGAGACCCTTAGAATGATATCTTTTCATGGTGATTCTAATACCCATTGGTTTGCCGACAATGCAAATTACCATGCGAGAAATTTTGTAGTGAAAGGGATGTCGTCCCAACAAAAGAAGAAATTCTTTAAGGACGTAAAGCATTATTTTTGGGACGACCCCTATTTATTTAAGATTTGTGCAGATCAAGTGATTAGACGATGTGTTCTCGGCCAAGAAGCCGTTGATATCCTTACGCTTGCCATAAAGGACCCACCAGGGGGTACATCATGGTGCGAACTACAAACGCTAAAAAGTCTTTGAATTCCGGTTTCTTAATATAGCCGACTCAAATTACCGTAGATGGACATGACATGGTAGCAGTCATTGTGACTCATGACAACGTCAAGGCACAATCTCGCAAAAACGACGAAATGCCTCAAAAACTGCAATTCAAGTATTAGCAAGATCTTAGACGTATGGTGCATCGACATTTCATGGGACCGTTCCCGACTTCTAAGAGGGCACCAAAGTACATTCTCGTAGCGACGACTTATTTGTCTAAATAGTTGAAGCAAAAACGCTCCCCATTAATGATTGCCTGATTCCCGTTGTTAAATCTGAAATCTCTCTTTTGTCCCGAGTTTGGAACTCCTCGTCTATAATTAGTGCCGCGGTACTTACTTTTGTAATGATCAATTTGGCAAAAGTTATGCTTAAAATTGGATTACTCACCCCGTCTTCTACCCCGTAACATCCACAAACGAAGTGGACAAGTAATGGTTTCAATCGTAGTTTAAACGTATTTTGGGAAGGACTGTAGGTTAAAACTGTGCTTCATAGGGCGTCCCGATAAGTTAGATATGCCAATAAGGGCCTTCCGTACCCCGCTTTCAAAAACACCCATCGGGTGTACTCCTTATAAGCTCGTGTATGGAAAGGCTTGCCATCTTCCTATCAAGCTTGAACACAAGGCCTATTGGGCCTTGAAACATTATAATTTTGAACCTTAAGAACCGTTGAGATCACCGAAAAGTTCAAATGAATGAATTAAATGAACCGAGATCAAGCTTACGAGAACTCTTTAATCTACAAAGAGGAAAATGAAGAAGATCATGACTCCCAGATTAAAACCGCGTCTTCAACCATTGGTGATTGAGTTCTTCTCTTCAATTTTTCGATTAAAGAAGTTTATCGGAAAACTCAAAAAAACCCGTTGGACCGGACCATTCACCGTTGATCAAGTTTTCCCTTATGGAACTATCGAGTTATCTCAAATCGACGGGCCAAATTTCAAGGTGAACGGTCATAGACTTAAGCATTATTTTGGAGGGGACATACCACCGATGGTATTACCTTCGGAATCTCCAAACTATCCCATATACCACTAAATCGGTCGGGTCCAGGCATCATGCACCTATTAACAAAAAATAAGTGCTTTGTGGTAGTGTTGGAATTATTTGAGTTACCACTGCTAGTACTACTTTACGATTGCTGGTATGAAGAATGAAAGTGCTGCTAATGACTGAAGAAATAGACGAAGTAGTTAGTACTGCTAGTAATATTAGTTAGTACTGCATGTACAAATGTTAGTACTATTATTTAGTTTATTAGTACTGTTAGTATAAGAAGTTAGTACTGCTTATGTGATATGCATGAAATATATTAGGAATAGATATGCATGATCACTTAACGCGTTTTGTAAACCCATTAGGGTTTTCCTTAGTGTATAAAAGGAACCCTACGTCCTAGTTAGATATATCAATTTTCATAGAAAACACATTAATTCATAGTTAGTTATTATGTAACCTTAGTAGAATATTTGCAATCAATATATTCAAGTTTAGTATTCATTGTTCTTCTTAGTATTGCAAGTTAAATTCCACATAACTTGTAGTATTCACAATCATAGTTTCTCATATAGTTAATTTGCATTTATCCAGGTTAAATAAGCTTTAACAAGCTAAGAAGATCTGTTTATTTGGGACTCCACAAGTGGTATCGGAGCTTGTGGAGAAACTCTGAATAAGAAGAACTTTATTAGATCTAGATCTCTTCCTATAATACATAATGTTTGGAGAAGAACCTGCAACACAAATAGCACCAGCAGAATCTCCTCAAATGGTGTCTACTGTAAAACTTCCTATCCTCAAGAAGGGTGAATATACTCATTGGAGTATGAGGATGGAGCAGTATCTCACTAACACATATTATAGTTTGTGGCAAGTGATCTTGAATGGTGATGGACCTATACAAGTAACAACTGATGAAAAAGTTGTTGAAACTGAAGTACCTCCAAAGACTGCTCAAGCACTATTACAAAGACAAAGAGAAAGAAAAGCTAAAAGCATTTTGCTTTAGCTATTCCTGATGAGTATCAACTAAGGTTCCATGGAATAAAGGATGCAAAGTCTATGTGGGCTGCTATCAAGAGTAGATCTGGTGGTAATGTTGAATCTAAGAAGATGCAGAAGAATGTTTTGAAGCAACAATTTGAAAACTTTTCTGTATCTGACACAGAAGGCTTAGATAAAGCATATGATAGAGGTTTCAAAAACTTATTAGCCTTCTAGAAGTCAGGTGCAGCTGTTCCTAATGAAGAAGTAAAATCAGAAATTTTAAAAGCCTTCTACCTTCATCATGAACAATGTACCTGGAATTATAAGAACAAAGATGGTATAGATGATTTGGATATTGATGATCTATACAATAGCCTAAAAGTGTTTGAAGCTGATATCAAAGGCTCCACTGGATCATCTTTAAACTCTCAGAATGTGGCATTTCTCTCTACAGAAGACACTAGCAGCAGTAATGAAGTTAATACTACTAATAGTGTTTCTACTACATCAGGCCATAATTCTCAGGGACAAGCCTCTTCATTATCATATACTGATGATCTAATGTTCTCATTCTTTGCTAATCAGTCAAATAGTCCACAACTAGATGATGAAGACCTAGAGCAGATTGATCATGATGATTTGGAAGAAATGGACCTTAAATGGCAGGTGGCCATGCTTTCTATGAGGGTTAAACGATTTTATAAGAAGACTGGAAGAAAGTTAATCTTCAATGGCAAAGAACCTGTAGGTTTTGATAAAACTAAGGTTGAATGCTTTAACTGTCATAGAAGGGGCCATTTTGCAAGGGAATGTAGAGCACCAAGAAATCAAGGGAACAGGAATGGAGATGCAGGGTATAGGAGCAGGGACAACACCAGAAGGACTGTACCAGTGGAGACCTCTGATGCATTGGTTGTTCAGGATAATGCTTTGATTGTCCAAGATGGACTGGGATATGACTGGAGTTATATAGCTCAAGATGAACCAACTGAGTTTGCTCTTATGGCCTACACTTCAAACTCCTCAGGGTCTGACACAGAGGTACAATCTTGTTCTAAAAATTGTGTAAAAACATATGAAAAACTTCAAAAACAGTTTGATGAACAGAGACAAACTCTTAGTAAGGCTAATCTAGAAATTATAGCTTATCAGTTAGGCCTAGAATCTGTAGAGGCACAGTTAGTTGTTCATCAGAAAAATGAAGCTGTCTATGAAGAAAAGATTGCAGTCTTAGAATTTAAAGTAAAAGACAAAAGTAATGCTATCACTAGACTTAAAAATCAGTTAGATGAAACTTTAAGAGAAAAAGATGATTTAAAAGCTAAACTAGAACAGTTTGAAACATCTTCTAAAAACTTAAATAAACTGATTAATAGTCAATTAAGTTCTAAAGATAAAACTGGTATCGTAGATATAAGAAGAAATCCAATTGAATGAAACTGATTCAACGTGTGTACAGTTGAATTGCGTTTAATAGTATCTTTGATAGTTTTTTCAAGTGATGGAGATGACAATCAAACAAATGATCAGGTTTCAAAAAAGGATAATGGAATCATGCTTGTTTCCCGCCTCCATTAACAGGGAACATACATGCTCTACCTGCCCGTCAGATCTGACCTAAGAGCCCCCTTTTATTATAGGATGATGAATGTTGTTTATAGGCCTACTTCAAATCATACTAGCTCTAAGGTGTGCCCTCAATTTGAAAAAAGTACCTCTCAAACAGCATACTAAGGTAAGAAATGCATAGGACTTAATCAAATTAGGCCCAGTAATTATTCATAGAAGATTGGGTTTATGATGATGAGGACATTTTTTCAATCTAATGATTTACCAAGCAACAGACAAACCTAGTTTTAAAAGGAATAGAATTTACTAATGCTAAGGAATGAATCTGTATAAACTCTACAAACAAAGATGAAAAACCTTGGATAACCACTCAAAATCCTAAGGTATATAGAAAGATTGGAATAATACGAAAATTACTCAAAAAAGGGGTTAGGATCGGAGTTACAAAGAAAGCCTGTTTTGTTTGTGGCAGTTACAGCCATCTAATAAAAGACTGTGATTTTCATGAAAAGAAAATGGCTAAAAAGTCTGTTTTGAAAAATATGGGAAAGAATACTGGTCAAAGGGAAATTAGACCAGTTTGGAATAGTGTTCAGAGAATAAATCATCAAAATAAATTTGTTCCATCTGCAGTCTTAACAAGGTCTGGAAGAGTACCAGTTAGTGCTGCCAAGCAAAGCTCTCTAAGAGCAACAACATCAACTAGTACATTCAGACCAGTTAATACTGCTAATGCTACCGCATGACAAATAGAGTTGAACTGTTACAAAATTACAGAAACAAATGCTTTTCATAAGTCTCATTCACCTATTAGAAGGCCTTTTTATAAATCAACAGCACCAAATACCAGGATTTCAAATGAAAAAGTTAATACTGTCAGAGTAAATGGTGTTAATACTGCTAGGCAAACAGCAGTTAGTACTGTTAAGGGAACTGGGGTCACTGCTGTTAAGGCCTCAGCAGGTTGTGTTTGGAGACCTAAAATGACTGATTTAAACAATGTCTCCAAAGACAATAGTGGATCATGGGTACAAAAAGAGTAAAATTATATAGATCCACAAGGCAGACTCAAGTCAGTAGTGGCTTGGGTCCCCAAGAGACACTGACTCTCTTACTTTTGTGCAGGGAAATCCACAACAAGCTTTGAAGAACAAAGGAATATTTGACAGTGGATGTTCCAGGCACATGACAGGGAACAAAGACTTCCTTACTGACTATCAAGACATTGATGGAGGTTTTGTTGCTTTTGGTGGAAGTGCTAGAGGTGGTAAGATAACAGGAAAAGGAAAGATAAGAACAGATAAGTTAGACTTTAAAGATGTGTTTTTTGTCAAAGAACTAAAGTTTAATCTTTTCTTTGTCTCACAAATGTGTGACAAGAAAAACAGTGTTCTTTTCACTGAAACTGAATGTCTTGTTTTGTCTCCTGATTTTAAGCTACTTGATGAAATCCAAGTACTGCTTAGAGTTCCTAAGCAAATCAATATGTAAAACTTTGATTTAAGGAATGTTGTTCCTTCTAGAGATTTAACTTGTTTGGTTGCAAAAGGCACAATTGACGAGTCTAAATTATTGCAATAGGGAGCTGGGTTCCAATGTGAATTTGTAAAACATATGAATAACTTGTGAATGGAAACCTTATAAGAGGTATTCCTTCAAAGATTTTTGACAATGACCATACTTGTGTTGGTTGTCAGAAGGGAAAGCAACACAAGGCTTCCTGTAAGGCTAAACTTATGAGCTCTATCAGCCAACCCTTACAGATGTTGCATATGGACTTATTTGGTCCAACATCTGTTAGGAGCATCAACCATAAAACATATTGCCTTGTAGTGACTAATGACTTTAGCAGGTTTAGCAGGGTTTTCTTCTTAGCCTCTAAGGATAAGACTAGTGGGATTCTTAAGAGATTTATAACAGAAATAGAAAACCAATTAAACCATAAGGTTAAAGTAATCAGGTGTGATAATGGAACAGAATTCAAAAACAAGGAAATGAATGAATTCTGTGGATTAAAAAGAGGATAAAATGGAATTTAAGTGTTGTCCAGATACTCCATAACACAAATGGAGTTGCTGATAGAAAGAAACAAGTACTACCTGATTGAGGCATCTAGGACAATGAGCTACAGATGACTCACTTCTACCTACTTGTGAATTTTGTGGCCTGAAGCAGTAATTACTGCTGTTATGTTCTAAATAGGGATTTAATGACCAAGCCTAATAACACACACCTTATGAACTATAATAATTTTGGGCCCCCCCCAAAAGACCAGCCAAGCATAACATTTCATGAGACCTATTGATCGTCCTGTACTAATCCTAAATACCCTAGACCCTTTAGGAAAATTTAATGGGAAGGCTGAAGACGGGTTTTTAGTGGGGTACTCTTGTAAATTCAAAGCTTTCAGTGTATTTAATTCTCAAACCAGAAAAGTTGAAGAGAATCTGCATGTAAACTTTCTTGAAAATAAACCAAATGTTGCAGGACCTAACTGGCTTTTTGATATTGATTCCTTAACAAATTCTATGAACTGTCAACCAATTACTGTAGGAAATCAAACTAACAAAAATGCAGTCCCAAAGGAAGCTAATGTGATGACAGAGTTTAAGAAAAGTGTTGCGAAGCTAGACAATATGAAGAAAGATGTGTCCTACTCAACAATATCGTTATATCCATTATGGACTTCATATCTCAACAACTACTAATCTAGATGAAACATATAAAAAGATACAGCTGATGATGCTACAAGTGAAACTCCTGTATCAAAAACCATCAAGATAAGATGAACATAGCCTTGAAAAATTGTTCTTGATAAGATGATGGATCAAGAGAAGGAGGCTTCAGAGCAATCAGATGCTGTTAGAAAAGAGTTTGAAGCACAGTGCAACAGGGAGCTTCTTCAAGGGAAGGCTACTAAAGCCAGCAGTACTAACAGTTTTAATATTGTTAGCACACCAGTTAATGCTGCTAGTGCACCAAGAACTTCTAATGATGCTGGACCATCATTTGTTCCTCTTGGTGGATCATTTCCTCTTAATGTCAATGATCTTCCAGATGATCCTCTCATGCCTGATTTGGAGGATACTGCTGAAGTTCAAAATACTGGCATTTTTGGCAGTGCTTTTGATGATGAAGATTTGGACACTTACAATTCTCCTTTTGCTGATCAAGTTATGGGTGCAGAGGCTGATTTCAACAACATGGAACCTTCAACTATTGTCAGTCCTATTCCCACAACTAGAGTACACTCTATTCATCCTAAAGATCAAATAATTGGAGATCCAAAGTCAGCAGTACAAACAAGGGGCATGACAAAGAAGAGTTCTAGAGAACATGCTATGATTAGCTACATCCAAAAGCAGAGAAGGTCAAATCATAAAGATTTCCAAAACTGCTTATTTGCCTGTTTCCTCTCTCAGCAGGAACCCACAAAGATAGCTCAAGCCCTTGATGATGAAAGCTGGGTTGAAGCAATGCAAGAAGAATTGCTTCAGTTCAAGATTCAGAAGGTTTGGACCTTAGTTGACCTACCTTATGGCAAAAAGGCTATTGGTACAAAGTGGGTATATAGAAATAAGAAAGATGAAAGGGGTATAGTAGTCAGAAACAAAGCCAGGCTGGTAGCACAAGGATACAAACAAGAAGAAGGCATTGACTATGATGAGGTTTTTGCTCCTGTTGCTAGGATTGAAGTAATCAGGTTATTTTTGGCCTACACACCATTCATGAATTTTCTCTATGGTACTATTGAAGAGGAGGTATATGTAAGCCAACCTCTAGGTTTTGTGGATCCAGAATTTCTAAAAAAGTTTACAAAGTAGAGAAAGCCTTATATGGTCTACACCAAGCTCCTAGAGCTTGGTATGAGACTCTCTCTACCTATCTGCTGGACAATGGATTCTACAGAGGTCAAATTGACAAGACTTTGTTCATAAAAAGAGTCAAGGATGATATTCTACTAGTACAAGTATATGTAGATGACATCATCTTTGGTTCCACTAAAAAGTCTTTGTGTACAGATTTTGAGCAAATAATGCACAAAAGGTTCTAGATGAGTTCAATAGGCAAGCTTACTTTCTTCTTGGTTTTATAAGTCAAGCATAAAGAGGATGGGATCTTCATTAGTCAAGACAAGTATGTTGGTGAAATCTTGAAGAAATTTGGTTTTTCTAGTATAAGGACAGCCAGTACTCTTATGGAAACCAACAAGGCTTTAACAAAAGATGAAGATGGTGAGGATGTTGATGTCTATTTATACAGGTCAATGATTGGGTCATTGATGTACCTTACATCCTCTAGACCAGATATTATGTTCTTTGTTTGTGCGGTAAAAAGGATCTTCAGATACCTAAAGGGTTGACCCAATTTATGCCTTTGGTATCCTAAGGACTCTCCTATTATATTGGAAGTTTTTTCAGATAGTGACTACGCAAGTGCCAGTTTGGACAGGAAATCCATAATAGGATGTTGTCAATTTCTTGGTTCAAGGTTAATCTCTTAGCAATGTAAAAAGCAGACTGTGGTGGCTAATTCAAATACTGAAGCTGAATATATTGCTGCTTCTCAACAGTTATGGTCCAAGTCTTTGGATCCAAAAATCAGATGTTGGAATTATGGATAACAATTTTAATATGCAGACAAAGATTTATGTTGACAATGAGAGTGGTATTTGTGTTGTCAAGAATCCTGTCTACCATTCTAAAACAAAGCATATAGAGATTCAGCATCATTTCATTAGAGACTCATATGAGAAGAGATTGATAGACATGGTCAAGATGCACACTGATAATAATGTAGCTGATTTGCTCACTAAAGCTTTTGATGTGAGTAGATTTAGTTTTCTAGTGGCAAGCATTTGTGTGCTTAATCTGGAACTGCATAATCTCAAGGGAGGTTAATGGTATTTAAGTGCAGTGGAGTATACACAAGTGCTATTTGGATTGAAGTTGGAATGGATTACAACTGGTATGTTGGTATTATGATTGATATTTTTCTACAACTTTAATTCATAGGGCTTATGGCCACAGATATGGATCCTCATGAATTCTTACATGTCTATCTAGTTATTTATAGTGTGCTGGTGATGAATAGAGGCATGTTATTGCATAGTTATTGGAAAACAAGTTAATACTGTTAGACTAATATTAATACTGCCAGGCTAATATTAGTACTGCTTGTTACCATTTGGTGCATAACCAAGAACCTAAGGGTGAAGGTTCAGCAACACCCCCTGAACCCCAACCCACACCCTCTACTTCACAACTAAATTTTTCATGAACCTTAAATTAAAGCTCACATTGAGCAACTACTCCCATCTCCAACTACATATCAAAGAAAAAGAAAGACTCAAACACGTAAGAGAACCAAAAAGGACACTCAGTTACCTCAAACTAGTGTACCTCAAGACCTTGAAGCAGATGAGGTTGTCCATAAGGAGGGAGGTGACAGTGTGGAAAGGGCTATCACTACTGCTGCTAGCTTAGATGCAGCACAAGACAATGATAACATAATTAGGACCCAGACCATGGCAATGCCTAATGTTGACATTCCTTAGGGAATGGATACAGGTGGCAGTCCCAGGCGCCAAGATACCATGGGGGTGCTCCTTCTCATACTAGGTCTGAGAGAGTGCTTGAACATCCCATTGAACCACCTCTCTCAGAAGGTAACACATCTGGAAGTGGGGAGGGCAGGATGGAACGTCAAATTAAATTGACGACTAATATGTCCAATTCACACCCAATTGATTCACCTCTCCCATGAGGTCAACATTACCTGGGAAGTGATGATGTAGACTGAAACTAACAGGAATTGAGATGACTAAGTGTAACACAAATTGTCAAAACAGTGCTATGACTTGGAGAAAAGGAGAAGGATGTTTTCAAGCTGATGAGATCCTCAGACTAATAAAAGAGACTAGAAATTAGAAAGACAAAGGAAGTCAAGCACCTCACAACCAAGAAGGAGGAAATACAAACAGGCTGAGTCTTCAGAAGATGATTTGGATGAAGAGGATGCATCCAAATAGGGGAGGAGCAATGACAAGATAAAATCAATGATAAGGACAAACCAACGTTAGCAATTTCTAAACTGAAATAACATGATAAATTGTGAGTTCACACTCTGTTTACTGGATGGTACACTTATGAGATAAAATGCATAGAATAGAAAAAGTAATCCACTACTCAAGGAATTATTGGAGAAGAGCTGGAACTAAAGCTTGCAGTTAGAAGCTGGCAGAAGAAGTTCCTATGGCATTTGAGCTTAAACAAGTTCATCAAATCAATGCTTAAGAGAATATAGGTAAAATGATATAGGATACATCCTCCTAATGGACCAAGATGCTTAAACATGAAGGAACTTGATGATTGGCAATTATATATCAAGTATTCAAGGGGATGATAGTTGGGAATTATAAGTTACTACAAGCGGTACTTAACTTACTACTAATGTTGAAACGATTGATACTGCTACTTAATGACTAAAAAACAGACTAAGTAGTTTAGTACTGGCTATTAATCTTAGATATACATGCTCTGCAAAGACAAATTGTTAGTACTGTTAGTATAGTTTAGATACTTTAAGTATTTTCTTAAGTACTGTTAGTATAAGAAGTTAGTACTGCTTATGGTTGCAAATGCATGAGATATATTAGAATATATATCATGATCACTTAAACGCTTTTTGTAAGCCACCATTCGGGATTTCTTAGAGTATACAAGAACCCTACGACATAGTTAGATAATCAATTTCTATAGAAAACACATCAATTCAAAATTCGTTTATTCTTGTAACCTAGTAGAAAAAAAGAATTTATTATTTTTTATTTTTATATTGCAATCAATAAATCAAGGTTTTAGTATTCATTGTTCTTTTTAGTATTGCAAGTTAGATTCCGTATAACTTGTAGTATTCACAATCATAGTTTCTCATATAGTTAGTTTGGATTTATCCAGGTTAACTAAGCTTTAACAAGCTAAGAAGATCTGTTTATTTAGGACTTCACAGGTGGCAACCCATGCTTATTCTTAGTAGTAGTATATTAATATAATATTATGAATAAGTGTGATGTGAGGAGGCTCGCCTCTTCCTTTCTATTGTTTCGTGTTTTGTGTTTTATGCCCAGGATTGCCCCAAATTATGAAGACTTTCGTGCTCGTGGTTTTGTCCATCGGTCACTCGATCTTCAATCCTTAGCATGCTTATATATGGGAATCCGATATCCTAGATCTTATTGATTTACGTGTATCTATTAGCATAATTAATAAACGGATTTAGATTTGCGTAGAGACCCCTTAATATTTGGATTATGCCTTGAAATTAGTATGGGGGTGACAGGCTCACATTGAGGACAATGTGTAGTTCTAGTATGGGGGATCTTTTGATTCGATCTTACTTGCATTTGCCTTGTCTTCACGTAACCCCGTTTTCCACCAAAAAATAGCAAAAATATGCCAAAATTAATTTTTTTTAGAATAAGTGTTTTGACACGATGTTTTGTCTTTTTAAGAATAAATTTTGACTTGATCGAGCATGTTGCGCTCTAGCTTGCCCCTTAACTTATATAAATTTAAGCTTTTGCTAGTCTTTAATACAAGAAGCTTTAAAACGCAAATTCTAGCTCGAAAAAGCCAAGAGTTTGCAAGTTTCCATGGTAGACTTTAAATATGCAAAGCTTGTTTTATTTAGACTAAGCATAGTTCGCGGGAATCTTAATAGTAAAAGATTTTAAATTTGCGAAGAACGAAAAATGTAGAGTTTTATATACGTTAGTATGCTAAACATAGATTAGTTGGAACTCTATAAAGCTCAAGAGGTTAATTGTGGCTTTATTGCTCCTATTAGCTTAATAACGATATATAATTAATGAATAAATAAGTTACTTTAAATGTTTTAGCGAATCTTAGTTTAAGAATCACTTCGTAGAGATTCCTCTGGTGAAAGTACGGTGCACATCTGAGGTTTTGTTAGTGTTGTAGTGAAATAGCTACCGAATACCTGACGCTCGCTACCGTTTTCTAGGATATTTAAAAACCAAAGGGACTTGAAATTTGGCTAAAAAATAATAATAATGTAATAAACCAAAGCCGAAAATAAGACCACTCCTCTTGCGGCTCACAACCGATGTGGTATCGTTAAAGGGTGTGAGGAATAGTAAACACTAATAAAAATTGTGGCTGAAAAAATTATACATGCCTCGTTTCCGGCTCACAACCGATGTGGCAGTCTTCTAAATAAGGCACATAGTAATAATCCGAGACTGATAAAAGTTTGGTTGCATCTTGCCGGCTTACAACCTATGTTGCAGCTTCAAAAAGGTCAATGAATCACGAGGTCGAGAATAAAGAATCATGGACCATGGGTCAACCGCATATCCCGATGATGGACAGGATTTGTTTAAAGGACCGAGGGTTTAAATAATGTTCAATTAAAAAAAAATAATAAAAAAGCCAATTTTCACTCAGGGGATTATCAAAAAGGATAACCCCTAAATCGTGCGAAATTAGAACCTTAATGTGGACCTTATTCTCACCATATCGTCTCTTTAGGAAAGGATTTCAAACTAATTATGGTCTAAACCGGGTTTACTTTATGTGAATAAGAATTTAATTTATTTGTCACCAATAATAATAATAAAATTCTTAGAGGATTTAGGAAATAAGGGAGCAGAAAGTAGCTATGCATTCACAATTAGCATTTATGAGTAGTGTTAGCATCTTAACTTGTATTTAACAATGATTTTGTTTTTAAGCTTGGTTTGGGGCGGGTGAAAAATCAAGGACGATGAATTTATCCTTTTAGTATTTCTTGTTCCGTGAAGTTATGATATATATGAATGATAATAATAAATGCATAAAAATGGTAAAACGGGGGGCTTTTCAAAACTAATGATTTCTTAATTCCTTTAGATGAACACTTAGCTACTTTTCGAGGTAATTAGTCTTAGGGGGTTGAAATTTTTGGTTTTCTAAGTGTGTTTATGACATTGCGTAAGGAAAAGACAATAGTTTAGTGTGGGGGATTTTGGTATGTGCTTAAATACACATACATTTTACCTAATAAAACGACCCTAAATAACCTAAAACAGATGAAAAATACAGTGTATATGTGTGTTTTGGTTATTGTGCTTTGCAGGTAACAGATAAATCACAAAAGGACAAAAATCAAGCAAAATGGACAAAACCGAGCACGGGAATGGAAAGAGTGCAAGAAATCAAAGCCGAAGGCATAGACATCCTTAATGGGCCAACCCGTTCCCATTTTAATGAGCCGGGTCAGCCCATTAACATGCTATCTATAAAACCTTAAGCCTTTTATAAGTTTAAAATCCAAAACCGTTTAAACCCTTTAACCCATTTCCTTGGCCCAAATATCAAATCCAAGCCCAACACCATTTTTATAACACTTACACGGGTCAAACCCTCCCTTGGTCAACTTTACTGTTTATCTATCTCTTTCCCTCCCATAAAAGTACATAAGACAACTTTCACCATAACGCAGGGTAAATCTAGCCAAGCACACGCTCTCAAAGTGTTTCTAGAAGAAATTGCTGACATGTCTGACACTTTTTGGATCCACGCTGGCAATCCCCAGCAATATGATTGGCTATTGAGGTGTGGCACGCAATCCAATGGCTCAGATTTGATAGATTAAAGTTGGTTATGATTGGAAGGCTAAGATTGAAGATTAGGGAGCGTCTCAAGGCTCTAGATCCTTCTCCTCTCCCTTATATAAAGAGACCTGCTCACACAGTATAGGGTGTAGATTTTAGCTTAAGATTTTAGTAATTTAGTATTGTTTTCTTAGAATATTATTTAATTTCTTGTAATTTACTTTCCAAAGCATTGTAATCCTTTATATTTTCAATAAAAGTCAATTTTCATTTAATTTCGTGTTCAATTCTAGTTTTTCCTTAATGCAATGTTGTTTAATTTGATCATAAGCTCCTAATAAGCTCTTATAAGCTCTGAATTACTACATAAGCTTGCTTATACTCTGTTAAGCCTTCAAAAGCTTAACTGAGTTTAGATTTTCACTTAAATCCTCCCCTAAATTACCCCAGCTTTTGATTCGGATGATAAGCCAATTATGGAAGGGCTTATAGGCCTCACCAGCTTGTTTCTAACAAGCTGGAGCTTGTAGATAAGCTCTTTCGAGCATTAATAGATCCCTGTTTGGCTGGGATCAAGGTATACTTCATTTTCACTCTTATTTAGCTCAAATATTAGCTTATTAATGTTTAGCTTATAGATCTGCTTATCATTGCTTATTATCTATTGGATTGTGCTTATTTGTCATTTATTTGCTTAGTTCAATATTTGTTTTAGCTTATTTCAAACTTTTATAGTGTAAAAATGCGAAACCAAAATTTAAGGGGGTGTTTGGAACAAGCATCACTAACTCTTGTTAGTGCTGCCTAAGCCATTTTGGCCTTTGAATCATCTTTAATCAGCTTAAACTTAGTCTAATAATCAGTTGTTATAAGTTTTCAAAGTCTAAATCTAAGTTTTAAGGTATTTTCTAATCATGGTTTGAATCTGTGGTATCCTTGGTTGATATTTAAGCATGTTTGATCTGAACTTGATTAGTAGCTTGTTAGTTTTGTTTTCATTTTTTTCTGAGTCCTTAATGCAGTAGTTATGAGTTAGAATAGGTTTGCAATTGCCATTTTGTTTTTAAGCCAAATCTGTCCAAGTTTTCTAGTTGTAGGTCCAAAGTCTTGGATCTGATTAGCCATTTGTAAGCCAATAGCTAACTTGAATAAATCCAAATCAACTATAAGAGAGACAAAGACTATGAATACTATGTGTAATGCGGAATCTGAACACTCAGTACTAATAAAGAAAAATTTAAAACTAACATCTGTATATTTTCTATTATTTCTATTAGGTTTTTGGATCCCAAACACTAGCCGTAGGGGTATCCTTTATACACCAAGGAAACCCTAAAAGGCTTTACAAAACGTGTGAAAGGATAATGCATATCCTTTCCTAAGATATCTCTAAGATAACTATTATAACTATTCTGTTACATAAACAGACTTAACTAGACAAGGCCAGTACTAACTATAGTACTGCCAGACTTAACTTAGTACTGGCAGACTTAACTATGTACTGCCAGACTTAACTTAGTACTGGCAGACTTAACTATGTCTACCAGACTTAACTCTATAACTACCAGACTTAAGTCTGTTTACAATAATTCCTAACAATCCTCCCCTAACTTGAACTTCACTTGTGATCTTCAAGTTTCCTTGAGAGTCTTCATTATAAGCTTCTTGAGGATTTTATGAGCATTATCTTTGGAATTATTCTTGAACTGCAACATGATGATCTTCCTGAATAAACAAGTTCTTGACTTCTATCAGCAATGCTTGAAATCATCACTACCTGATCTTTACAGCAACTAATCTTCTAAGTATCATAATCAGCACTTCACAGCAACAAGTCATATCTTTTCAGCAACACTTGAATAAGCAGCAACATTGACTATATGTACATCAAATCATAAAGTTTCAGTCTATTCTCATCACTTCCAGGTGTGTTAACTCCTGTGAGAGGTGAATCCAATTGAAAATTTAATATTGAGATTTGATGTCTCTTTACCAGTTAGCCATTAACTCTGGAGTAGTCAGTCCTTTGGCCACCAGAAAGGTGCATGTCCATGGTTGACTGAAAACCATTTCATCTCTCAGTACGTAAAACATTGGTGAGTTGAATACCATATGATTTTTAGCAAATCATCAGCTATCAATGGATTTGATGCAGCCTTTACCAAGTAACCGTTTGCTCTTGGTCTAGCTAATGCTTCAGTGCAATACAATGTGCATTGATCACCATACAGTTTTTTGGTAAACTGTCAAACCATCAACGATTATGAGAAGTCCTTACCAAAGCCGTTTGCTTTGGACTAGCCAGTCCTTATGTCTGTTAGACATGGTAGGCTGATTACCATTTGTTGTGTTAGTGCATAGCACCTCCACCAAGTGTTGTTCTCCTCATCTCCATTCTAGATTTCTAACTCATCAATCTCTATTATTTTCTAATACCAGCTTGCTTCTCGATCATTTTCAAAAGTTTATAACAATCCTCATCTGGTTTTCCTCCTTGAAGTTTCTTGTCCAACATAGCTTTGCATAAGCAGACAAATGATACTTTCTCTCTATTAGCATATAAACATCTGCAGACTCCAAGTTCAAACAATGTACTCTGCAAGCATTATAGTATCTCCAACAAATTATCCTTTGTTGACCTGGAAAACTCCAAATTGAATTTCTTACTAAGGTTCCTTCAAACATGTTCTTCCAAGTATTCCCAAAGTACCTTTTCAAATTCATCCTCTGGCTCATTCATACCATGTTTCTTCATGACAATCCTGTATAGCTCTGTAAGATCATCTCTTGATATGTCAGTCAGCATTACTCCAAAGCTTATGTATACCATATCAGTTCCATTCTCCTTTACAATCTAGTATACACCTTTCCTTCCTTGCTTAATGATCTTATAATTGGCTATACTGGGTGATTTTGTAGCTACGGGAATAGGATTAATGGGAATTTTAGTACCAGAAGTAGAATCATCTTTTTCATTAGCTTCATCTGAATCTTCAGATCCATCCTTATCATGGTCTATATGGAATCCTTTCCTTGCTATCTGTTTTCTCCTCTTTCCAGTCTTCTTGGTTGGCTTATCATCTTTGTCTTCTTCAATCTTCTCCTCTGTTGGTTGAGTACCTTCATCATCAAACTTTAGCTTCTTTGCAGTTTTAGTTTAAAGCTCTTCACCAAATCTCTTCAAACTTTCCTTTGTTGCTTCAAAGTTCATAGGAACATAGGTATCTAATTGCTCTAACCAATTTTTCAAATTTTGCTTTCACTTCTTCAAAATTCAACTTCTTCAATTGAGTCAACTTCTATGTCCCTTGATTCTTTAGAAAGTTTGACATATAGTTCCTGAGTTGTGTTTGAGTCATAGGCTTATTCCTTTTTTCTCTAGCTCTTTCCTCTTCAAAGTGAATCCAAATGAACTTGTTTGGCCACTTCTTCCTTTTCCAAAGCTTTTTCTAAAGCATCTAATCTGATAGCTTCAGCAAGTCCTGCTTCTTCTTGAAGAATTTGTTCTTTTGTCTTTCTAGAAGCTTGAGTCTCTTTTTCTTCTGTCATAGGAGCCTTTCCTTCTCTTCTACCTCTGTCTAGAGAAGGTACTGAGACTCTTATGCCACCAGTATTAACTTTTTCAAAGGCAGACTTAACTTCTTCAAAGTCCAAACCAGTGTTAGCAAATTCTTTTGAACTTTTCCTTCTCTTGTATCTCTTTCCTTTGTCAACTGACTTGATCTTTTGAACTGTTGTTAAGATTGCAGCAGCTTCTAGAGTTGTAAGGCTTATGTCTTCAACTTGTTCCTCCCCTAAATCATTGATAGTCTTTGAGGGAGTAACAAGCTCTTGTACCAAAGAAACCAGAGGATCTAAATCATGAGTCTTCCTCCCTAAGCCTCTGATACTTCATCCTCAAATCAGACAAAGAATCCTCTGGTCTTTCGCTTCAAAAGCAACCTCCAAAGACCTTTACTCTGTCCACCAAGAGTAAGGATAGCTTTCCAAAGTCTGTTGGTTTCCCGGCTTGAGTGGCTGCTTCTCCAAGTCACCATCCTGTGCATTAACTAGGAAAAAGTAGCTTCTTGTCTAGGTTTAATGTGGTTATTGGTCAGATTGATGGTTGTTCAAGAGGTAATGCTTCCATTGGTTCATGTGCTATGTGAAGGTGAAGTGTAAGGGGGATGCAGTGTAGATTCAGCAATAGGTGTAGGTGGTGCAGGATTGAAGTTAGAGGTGGAATAGTTGTGGCTTCAGATGGTATAGGTTGAGTTGTAGGTGGTGTTGGTGGTACTACAGTAGATGATGGTTGAGGTTGAGTGATAGACGGAGCTTCTTGTCCTGCACTTGGATCAACAATAGAAAACATAGCAGGCAACAAAGGTATTGGTACCCATCTAAAACCCCTTTTCATGTTTCTAAAAAACTTTTTGGTCAAGGTCACCTCTTTTTCAACCAGAATTAAGTATTTACTGAAGACTTTCAAAATAAAGACCTTATCACACATTCCTTACATCTGCAAATCCATGCTATTCCTGCAAGAATTAGTCTAAAATAAAGAAAAACATGCTGCAGGAGTTTGTATAAACCAGAATTAACTTAAACTAACTACCTGAATTAATACTACTAACTACCAAATTAAAACTACTAACTAGCCAGAATAATGACTACTAACTACCAGATTAATACAACTAACTACCAAAAATTAATAATACTTAAGCCAGAGACTTAGTTGAAACTAACTATCCAGAATTATGAAGGACAAAACTATAATAACTAAGCCACCCCTTAAACGTAGCTATTGGTTTATCATACCAATAATAACCATTAAAAATTAAACCTTGGTCGCATCAAAAGGTTTGGTCATTATGTCAGCTACATTTAAGTCCTGTGTTGAATTTTCTCCACCCTAATGAGCTTCTACTCATAACAATCTCTTATAAAATGGTGGCGTATCTTGATGTACTTTGTCTTGGAATGATACACTGGGTTCTTCACAATGCAAATTGTGCTTTCATTATCAATGTGGATTTTGGTATTTATGAAATTGAAACCATAGTCCAGCAGTTGATTTTGAACCCATAATACTTGTCCACGGCAATTTACAGCAGCTACATATTCAGCTTCAGTTGTAGAAGTAGCCACTATGGTCTGTTTCTTGCATTGCCATGAGATAAGTCTTTGTCCAAGAAATTGACAACCACCTGTTGTGGATTTCCTGTCAAGGTTTAACCCACCATAATCACTATCAGAGAAGGCTTCCAGGTCAAAAGATGATTCTCTAGGATACCATAAGCCCAAATTAGGTTTGCCCTTAAGGTACTTAAACATTCTCTTCACAACATTTAGGTGTGAAGTCTTGGGAATGACCTGAAAACAAGAACAAACACTTACTGCAAACATTATATCAGGCCTAAAGGCAGTTAAATACATGAGGGAACCTATCATGGATCTGTATAAGTGTACATCCACATCATCACCTTCCTCATATTTTGTTAATGCCATTTTGGTCTCCATAGGGGTTATTGCAGTTTTCACACTAGCAAGGTCAAACTTTTTCAGCATGTCTGCAACATACTTGTCTTGAGAAATGAAAATTCCATCTGTCTTTTGTTTGACTTGCACTCCAAGGAAGAATAAGCTTTCTCCCATAGAATCATTTAAATCTGCCTTCATCAGGCTCAATCCGTCACACAAGATTTTTAGTAGAGCCAAAGATGATATCATCTACATACACTTGAACCAGCATGATATCCTTATTATCTTTCTTAATAAATAAAATCTTGTTAATGGTACCCCTTCTGTATCCATGCCCCTCTAGAAATGTTGATAGAGTAGCATACCAAGCTCTAGGGGATTGATGAAGTCCATATAAAGCTTTAACAACCTTATAAACTTTCTTAGGATGATCAGGATCAACAAAACCAGGAGGTTGAGAAACATACACCTCTTCATCTATAGTGCCATACAAAAATGCACTTTTGACATCCATTTGGTATACTATGAACCCCATAAATGAGGCAAAGGCTAAAAATAACCTGATAGCTTCTATTCTTGCCACAGGAGCAAAAACCTCATCATAGTCAATACCCTCCTCCTGTCTGTGACCTTGGGCCACTAATCTTGCCTTATTTCTAACAACTACTCCTCTTTCATCTCGTTTGTTTCTGTATACCCATTTTGTTCCAATCACCTTTGCTCCATGAGGTAGATCTACTAGAATCCATACCTGTTGCAGCCTAAACTGTAACAACTCCTCTGCTAGCTTTCCAACCCAACTGTCATCTTTAAGAGCTTCAAAAATCTTTTTAGGTTCCTCCTGAGATAAGAAGCAGGCAAACAAGCAATGCTGTTGATCTTTGTGATTGTTCCTTTGCTACTTTTGAACATAACTTACAAGTGCATGTGCTCCTGAAGTTTGCTTCACTCTGCTTCTAGTTTGCACAGATGACTTAGGATCGCCAAGTATTTAGCTTTGTAGGTGGATGTTGTAAATCCTAAGAGTAGGAATAGGACTAACAGCTACTTCTGTTGGTAAGTTGTTGAAATCATGGACCATACCCTGTTCATCATAAAAGCATTATCAAAAATCCCTTTCGAGCTTGTAAAGATTGTGAGCTGTCTGGCAATAACTGAAAGCATCTTAGCGCAAGTTGAGTATTAACTGGTTCACTACTAGAATTAACTGAGTTAGTACTGGTACTTGTACAGTAGTGACTCCCTAAAATGCTTTGAGCAAGTTGATTCCAAGCTCTTCTAAAAGCTAGAATTTCAGGAGTAATCCTTCTGAAATTCCAAGTAGAAAAAGCTTCCTTCCCTTTTGTATTGAAGGTTTTTGAAGTTTGGTCAAAAACTTCTCTTCCTTGATATAGTGAGAAGACTTACCGTGTTCCCACTTTTTGCTAGCAACTGCTTGATTGCTGTAGGCACAACAATAAGCACCTCATCCTCATCTGCTTCCTTAGAAGCATTTTCATTAGGAGGATTTTAGAGTAACGGTACTGTTTAGTTACCTCTAAAGTACCTACATTTAGGTTAGATTTGATTGTCCAAAGACACAGGAATATAGTTCATAGAATCAGTTAGATAATCAATATCAAACATCCATCTATAACCTACTCCTTTCATATTAGGTTTTTCTTTAAGAAATTTTACATGCAGATTTACTTCTACCTTTTTGGTCACTAAATTATATACCCTAAAGGATTTGCTATTTAGTGAGTAACCAACTAAGAAACCCTTATCACACTTTTCATCAAACTTGCCAAGCACACTTAGAGTATCTAAAATGGTAACATGGCACCCAAAAGGTCTTATGTAACTAATAATTGGTTTGTGGCCAAACAAAAGCTCATAAAAAGTTTTGTTTTGAGGTTTAGTCACTCTTACCCTATTAAAGATATAGCAAGCAATACTAACTACTTCTGCCTAAAAAGTAGTTGGTAAAAGTGAGTCTGCTAGCATAGTTCTAGCAGCCTTAATTAGGGTTATGTTCATTCTTTCAGCAACTCCATTCTGCTGTGGAGTTCTGGCATTGCTATACTCTTGTTTTATTCCCTTGTTCCTACAGAATTCAAGCATATCCCTATTCTTAAATTCAGTGCCATTATCTGATCTAGAAGATTTTTAACCTGTAAATAAGCTGGTTTTCAATTTGAGTCCTAATGAAGATTCTGAAGAATTCCACTAGTTTCATCTTTGTAGCCAAGAAGCATAACCCAACTAATCTGGAACAATCAACAGTAGTTACAAGCAATAACTTGCATGATTAATACTCTTTACAGAAGCAGGCCCAAAAAGATCCATATGCAAGGTGTGTAATGGCTCAGTGGTTATTCTTTCTAATTTAGCCTTGCAGGAGGCCCTGTGTTGTTTACCTTTTTGGTAGGCAACACATGTATGGTCATTTTGAAAACATAGAAGGTAGACCTCTTACAATGTTTCCCTTCACAAGTTGTTTAAAAAAAAAAAATTTTTTAAAATTTATATGACCTAACCTCCTTGCCATACATTTAGATTCATCACATGTGGCTTTTTCAATCAAACAAGCATAATCTTTTGTGAAAGAAGGTGTCTTCATATCAAAACTGTACATATTGTGTTGCCTAGGGACTTTTAGAAGTATCTGATTTTCATCAGGCATCTTGAAGTCAGGAGATACTACAAGACATTCAGTTTCAGTAAAAAGAACCTTGTGTTGCTTATCACATATTTGTGATATTGAGAAAAGATTAAAATGCCCAAGTTATTTTACAAAAGACACACTATCAAAATCTAAATTACCAACTCTTATCCTACCTTTACCAGTAATGTAGCCTTTGCTACCTCCAAAGGTAACAGATCCCCCTTTGCATTCTTCAAAATCATCCAGGTGATCCTTGTTACCAGTCATGTGCCCTGAGCATCCACTATCAAATATACCTCTGTCCTCCATGTTCTTGAGTGGATGATCCTGCACATGAAAAAGAGAAATTAGTTTCTCTTAGGGACCCAGACCTTTACAGGCTTGGGTCTGCCTTGTGGACCTTTAGCATTCATAGTTTAAATAAAAGTTGGCCACTATCACAATTGGAGTTTGGACTAGAGTTCCTCCAATTATAACCTGCTGAGGTCTTAACAGCAGTGCCCCAATTTCCCTTTACAACATTGAAATAAGACATTTTTGTTGTATTTCTATCAATGGGTCTTCTCACAGTTGAATAAGATTTAGAAAAATGCCTTCTTTGATTAAATTAATTCACCTGTGGTCTTTTAGGACTAAAGCTGTTTGAGGTCCTGGTAGGTACTGGCTGGCTAGATCTAACAGTATTAACATTAGAACTAACAGTACTAACTCTAGGTCTAACAGAATTAACATTTGTCCTACCAGTATTAATATTAGGCCTAACAAAATTAATATTTGTCCTACTAGTATTAATATTAGGCCTAACAGAATTAATTTTTTCCCTACCAGCATTCAGTTGTACTGGTTTAGGAACAGATTGATTAGCATGATTAACACTGTTTGCATTAGTCCATACTGGTTTTGCCACCCTGTTACCAGTATTAAAAACCCTTTGTTTCTTAATCTCAGCCTCTATTGCCATTTTCTTTTCATAATAGTCACAATCTTTGACAATGACTTAGCTGCCACAACAAAACAACTTTTTTCTTGATGAAAGATAACCTTCTTCCTAGTTCTCTTTCCATCATTTTATTCCAATGACATTGCCTTTACTTCAGGATGTCCCTTGATTTTTCATTTGTTGCCTAGGAGTTTTTACGTGTTTTGCCCAACTAGGTTCAACTTCTTGTAATTCAGACATAACTTTTTCATTAGTTATTACAGACTTAGACGTAGACATCTCATTTGGTACACTTATACTTTCTGATTCAGACTTAAAAGAGTGTTTAGAAGTATTTCCACAAGATCCTTTTACTGTCATTTTGACTGACAGTAGAATTCTCAGTATAGTTGAGCCCCCTGATCACTAAATTTTAGGCTTTTTGAGGTCCCTTTTTACCATAAACATACAAAGAATCATCAATTTCCTCTTGTGGTTTAGGAGTATAGTCTCCAGTTATATGAATGTGGAAAACTTGAAACTGATTATCTTTGAAAATCTACTGTACAAAGGTTTGTTAATATAAGTCTTCTTCTTACAACTTTAACACAGATCTATCCATTACTTCCTCATAGCTTAAAAAAACCTCATTGTTGGATTTTATTTCATAACCCAACAGCCAACATTACAATTAAATTTCAAGGTTTTTAGAAGAATCCTTCCATGAATCTACTGTTTTCTGCAATTGTTCCTTTTCTTTTACAGCTTTCATTCCTATTCTCCTATATCTTTTAAGCTTTTCATCTTTTGCATATATTTCATTTGCTTGAAATGTAAGCTGTTCATTTAGAGATAATTGCTGCTTTTGAAAAGTAACAATTTGAGCTTCTAATTTCTTAACAGCTAGAGTATAGGCAAGTATTTTTGCTTCTTGTTCACCTAACTGATTCATTTGTTCATCATACAGTGTTTTAAGCTTATTATATGAATCAATGCAAGTTTTAGAACATAATGATACCTCAGTATTTGAGCTGATTGCCATGAGTGCATGATTTGTCTCTTCTTCCTCTACTGTATGTTCTCCCCAATTGACAACACCATCATCCATAGTCAGCAAACAGTTCTGATTCTGCTCTTTCTTTCCAGCTCCTTGATCTTGATAAAAAGAGTCTCTTTTCTTTCCATCATTTGTCCCCTTGGATGGGCATTCTCTAGCAAAATGACCAGTGTTGTGACATTTGTAACATTCAAGCTTCTTTTTGTCAAAACCAACCGGTTTGTTTCCATCAATCCTGACTCTCCTTCCAGTCTTCTTATAAAACTTCTTCATTCGAATAGCAATCATTGCTATCTGCCAGTTTATGTCCATCTCTTCAATGTCCACATCATCAATCTGTTCTAGGTCTTCATGAAGCAAGTCCAAATCTTCAGATTGTTTGGCAAAGAGTGAATAAATAACTTTATTAGCAAAACCAGCAGGAACTTCTCTTTCATGATATTTGTTTGAAGAAGTAGGAAGTATAATATTATAGGCACCAGTATGACCAGACTTAAAACCTTAGTAGTGCTGCTCTTGCTTGTGAAACAAAAGCACGTTTTGAAGCACTTGCATATGATTTTTCGATGTACTTTGAGTTCTCTGCTCAAAAACCCCGAGTTATTATACAAGTCATCAATGGACAAAGTGTCAACATCTGGTTTGGTTCTCATTGTCATTGCCAGATTTGACCAAGCTGGGGGCACAAGATCTGGAAACTTGTGATTGCATCCTCAGTTTATACTTCACACCATGGGCTTCCCAACTGTGATGTAGTTTGTTGAAACATTCATATCCTTTTTCCAACCATCTGAACTGGATATAGAAAATTGCTTCAAACCTTTGTTTTATAACAGCTTTCTGCATCTTCTTTGAATTTGCAATACCTCCAACCAGTCCTGATGCTTCCCAAATCTCTTTAGCATCGTCCCATTCCTGAAATCTTCTCAGATGTCCTTAAGAATGCATAAGTAATGGTTCTAGCCTCCTCTCCTTTTTCAACAGCATTAATTTCTGCATCAGAATACTGTGAAAGTACTCTAACAACACCAACTTTTCGAGTATGAGATTCTCTTCTTGAATTTCCAATCTGAATTACACATCCAGACATCATTAACAATATATATCAGGTAATGCTCCATCTCCATAGCCCATATATCATACTACTCCTTCTTTAGAATTGGGAGTTTGATATTTGAAATAGTGGTTGTTGTAGGAGTGACTTGTTGTTGTTGTTGTTGTTGTTTTGGTTTATTGGTAGCAGTACCACTGTCTGATGCATCTTCATGGTATGATGCTTCATCATCACTAAGATGTTGAGAGTAATCATCATTTAGCCAGTTGAGAAACATTTTTCTAGATCTAAAAGTGATTGTTTGTGATCTTGTGATTCTTCTTATTCAGAGTCTCTCTAAAGGCTCTGATACCACTTATAGGTCCAAAGTCTTAGATCTGATTAGCCTTTTGTAAGCCAATAGCTAACTTGAATAAATCCAAATCAACTATAAGAGAGATAAAGACTATGAATACTATGTGTTAATGTGGAATCTTAACACAAGTACTAAGAAGAATAATTGTAAAACTAACTTCGTATATTTATATTGATTTCTATTAGGTTTGGATGCCCAAACGCTATGCCGTAGGGTTCCTTTTAAACACCAAGGAAACCCTAAAAGGCTTTACAAAACGTGTGAAAGGATAATGCATATCCTTTCCTAAGATATCTCCTAAGATATCTCTAAGATAACTATTATAACTATTCTGTTACATAAACAGACTTAACTAGACAAGGCCAATACTAACTATAGTACTACCAGACCTTAACTTAGTACTGGCAGACTTAACTATGTACTTCCAGACTTAACTTAGTACTGGCAGACTTAACTATGTCTACCAGACTTAACTCTATAACTACCAGACTTAAGTCTGTTTACAATAATTCCTAACACTAGTCTTCTTTTCAAATTTCCAAAAGCCAGTTTTCATTAGTAAATCTAGGTAAATAAAATTAGTTTTAAGGTCTGAATTTGATTATATTAGCTTATTGGACATCAAGCTTGATTTGTTTCACCTTTGTAAGTTTTTTTTTCATCAGCTTTTAGTAGCTTAATTATAGGGCTGCACTTTGCAATTCTTAAACTTCAAAAATCCAAAAAAATAGCTTAGTAGTTAAACTGTCCTTTTTCAAGTCTTTTTTAGCTTATTTCTAATCCAATTTTCTAAATTCTTGTTTTTATGTGTTCTTTGAATGCTAAATTTCATCTGTTTTCATTCCTTAATTATTTCCAAGTGCTTAATTTGTCTTAAAGTTAGCTTAAAAAGTGGTCATTTATCTTTAAGAAACTGCTTGATTAAGTCAGTTTACCTTTTAGCTTTTGAAAGCTTTTCAGCTCATATTGTTGGTTAAGTCCTTCACATTAGCTTATTAGGTCTTGGTAGTTAATAGTGTTCAGCTTATTTGCTTATCTTTTGCTTATTGAGTCTCAAAAAAAATAAAAACAGTTTTGCTTTTTAGTATTTTACAATCTGTCTCATTTTAAACTAGCTGATTCTAGCTTATTTCAAAGTTTTAAGAAAAGTGCCTCTTACAAAAGTAGTTTATTTTAGTTAGTTCTTTTAAAGTTTTCAAAAAGAAAAGTAAAAAAAAAATATTTTGTCAAAAAGGGTGGCCATAGGTTTCGAACCTGTGATCTCCCCCTTTTATAGCATATGTTTTAACACACACACTCATCACCATCTGCCATGGGGTCTTTTTCAAACAACTGTTGCATTATTTAATTGTTATAGGTTTTTAGGTTTAAAAGCTTATTGAGCTTATTCGAATTTTAGTTGCTTATTGGCTTGAGCTTATTAAACCGTTTTTCTTTAGGAACATTAGTAGTAGTTTTAAGCACTTTCAGTAATTTTACGGAATTTTTATAAAATAGTTTAGTATTTTTAATAATATTTTTAGATTAAAACTATTTTTAATTCATAATAAATAAAATAAAAATCAAAAAAATATAATTCTTTTTTCTAAATTTTTTTAATCATTTAGGACCTTTAGAAATTAAATTTGCATTTTTAGGGTTAAAATTTGATAGTTTAGGTTTTTAGGACGTGTTTTTCGATTCCCATTATCGTTTTTGGCTTTAATCTTTAATTACCTTATTCGTTTAGTTGCATTTATTTGTTTTTGCGTTTCATAAGTAGAATTAAAATCAAAAACCAAAATACTTGATATTCAAGCATCAAACAAGGTACTTTCACAGTTTTCAAATTCGCCTCTTGTCGGGATACGACATCCGAGAGATATAATATTGTTTGTCCTCAAGCAATTTTCATATCAAACAGGATAATCTCTATACTATAATTAATTTGAGGTATTTTAGGTTTATATATTATATATCGTATTATCATCAAATCAATCCCGGAGGTTGTGCCACGTAAACCTCCTCATTGATAAAACCGTTAAGGAATGCACTCTTCACATCCATTTGGTATAACTTAAAATCTTGTGCGCAAGCATAAGCTAAAAGTATTCTTATGGACTCTAGTCTAGCTATGGGTGCATATGTTTCATCATAATAAATTCCTTCTTGTTGATTATAACCTTGGGCGACTAACCTAGCTTTGTTTCTAGTTACGACGCCATTTTCATCGAGTTTATTTCTATATACCCATTTTGTTCCTATAATGGTCATATCCATGGGATTTGGGACTACTTCCCAAATATCATTTGTTTTAAATTTTCCTCTTGCATGGCCATTACCCAATTTTCATCTTTTAATGCCTCATTTATAAGGGAGTTTGTTTCATCCATAGTGGTTTAAGACTTTTCCGATGCAAAACTAATCCTACTTCTATGTTAATTATTATCCACTAACTCATTTTTCTTCGTCTACGTGAGTTTGTGGCCATAGAAGATTTCCATTTTATAGTGGTTCATGGATAATCCATGTGAAAGAATGGTTCCTAATGAACAAATTCTTTTAAAAACTAGAAAGCCAACAAATGGCATTTCTAGTGACTACCATATTTCCTAACTATCACTAATACTAAGTATATCATATACCAATCTATAATTTACGTAATTAGAGAGTGAGACGTACCTTAGCCTTCAAGAGAAATTACTTTAAAATCTTTAAGGTAGCAAGCTTTAAGGATGAGGATTTATGGAAATCCTATATGAGTTCTTCAATTTGTTTGACGAAAGCCAAAGGATGCTTGTAGATGATTAACCTCGGAAGATATGATGATTTAGCCATTTGGTCCCCATCGTTAATTGGTCCGAAGTTATTATTTCCGAACATGTTTTGCATTTGATTCGGACACATGCACGGTGAATATCTTCCACATTGAGTAAAGTTTGGTTGGTGTGGATGATTCCACATTGTGTAATTAGTGTTCGAGTAATTTGGTCTACCTTAGTCTCTCCTAAGTTGAGGTGTTTTGGACCGAGGATGAGAGTTTTCCTTTCTTCTCCGAGGAGGTGTTTTAGACCTCATTGTGGGTTTAGTAAATCCGACTCCGGGTTTTAAGGAAGGTTTGTAAAAATGTTTTACCTCATCATCACTTGCAATAGGAATTTTAGTATTGTTTATAAGTATAAATTTTGGTTTTGAGTTTGGGTTTGATTCTATTAATTTTTCTTTCGACTCGACTTCTTGAGCTCTTACAAAATTTACTTGTTTGGTTTCGCTAGGTGACCCTTTGGTAAAATTAAATCCTAAACCGGATTTATCTCCGGAAGGTTTTTGAGAACTTATTATTTTCTTAAGTGAGTGACTACTATCATTAAATTGATTTAGCCTAGATATTTCTTTTCTAAGCTTCTCATTTTCAAACTTAAGGTCTTGACATAATTTGCATTCTTCATTTACTTCCTTACCTTTTTCTAACCTAGATAATTTATCTTTTAATTCTAGTGCTTCATTCTCTAATTCTATTTTAGCTTGTTTTAGAGTTTTATTTTTAGCCATGACTTTTAGTCCTATTTTGCATAGTCTACTATATTCACTATCTAAGTCATTTTCGTCTAATGATGATTGGTCATCACTAAAGTATTCGGTTTCGTATTACTTTGCATTTATTATCACATATTTGACCTACACTAAGCAAGCTATATGTTAAGTTATCTACGTGCTCAACATTTTCAATTATTAAGGAGTCTTGAGAAATCGTACCTTTGCCTATGATTTTTAACCAGGCCAAGTTGCTCCAAAAAATTACGTTTCCTTCGTTGTACGCTTTGTATGAAGAAAACAACTTTAGATTATTAGTCATGTGTTTTGAGCATCCACTATCTTTAATCCACTCATATCTACGGGATCCATTTTATTCCTACATATTTCATTCGGGCTTATGAAGCGACAAAGACAGGTTTCATCTTTAGTCTTTTTCCACATCATCTTCTACCATTGTTCCGCTCCATGCCCTCCATAAATCTCATTGATCGTTGTTCTTTAGCGATGAACATTCTCCAAATGAGGTTTTGGAGATCACCACATCTAAAAACATTTTCTATCCACATTTACCATAACCATTTATTCTACATCTTGGGAATGTTTTTCTATCACTCGTGGTTGTCTTGACAAATCTTCCTCGTCATCTTTGACGAATTTCTTGAATCCTTTACGGCCATCAAGCATAACTCTTTGTCTTCAATATCGAGAGCTTGAGGCATCTATCTCTTCACTTACTATCCTTTTCAACCTTTAATGTAATATAACTACTTTGTCTTTCTTTACTTTGCCTTTTTGGGCCGATTTGAAATCTGCTTTATTACTTCTTCATAAACTTCAAGTTTCAATTAGTTCGTCCAAAGGTTGTTAGATTCTTTGATTCTTCAATCGCCATGACTTTTTGCCGCGCCATTTTTGGATGTAATGCCCTAAGAAATTTTTCTAACAACTATTCTTGCTAGACAAAACCTTCATACAAGTGCTTTTTAGACTAGTAAATAATAGTGTTTTAATTTAGCAAATGCATTATCCATTACTTCTCTTCCGGAATCATAAATTGTCATATTTGTTGAAACAATAAGATCTATTTTGTAGCTTGACTTGATTCTTCCATTATGAGTGATTAATAAGCAGCCCAATTTTATTTTGCGTTTGACCGCATAAAAAATTCTTTCGTATTCTTTACAGTGCAAAGCATTATAAATTAACCATTTTAGAACTCATATTTTTTGCAAGTTCTTTTTTAAGATCACGTTTTTGTATTATGGAAAAGGTCAACTTTATCCTTTTAGTATCGTGATTATTCTTGAATAGAGGAAAATCAACTAACGGTAATAACATGCCAAAGATTTATATCTATAGACTCACATAAGTTTTCGAATTTAATTTTTCCAATAAATAAATACATCACTTTTACATAGTGGGTGGTCTTTACATAGATTGCCCATTTAATATTTTTTTCCGATTCCATAGATCGATTTCAAGTTTTAAATACAAATTTATTTTAAAAAAATTTGTTTGCCGTGGCTCTGATACCAACTATCGAAAAAACAGAAGGAGGGGTTGAATATGTTTACCGCTGTTTAATTAATTTTAAAGTGTTTGTAAAAATCTAATTCGACTTTATGCGAATCCACACTTGCACAATATGAATAATAACTTATCAAAAAAAATAATAATAAGTAAAATGAAAAATAATGTAAGACCATGATATAAGATAAAACAATCAAACGACGAATGCGAGATTTATAGTGGTTCGGCACGAACACCTTTTCGCCCTACCCCCACTCCTCGAGCACCTAACCGAGAGTTTTCTCACTATGCCCAACAAGCTCCCTTATGGCGGAGAAAACCAAACACAACTCCGCTTATCTTAATTTCTTTTCTAACACCTAAGCTAGATTGTCGAGTTTTTAATCTGTAGCTTAGAACCAAACTACCACAACTTCCAATTTCAGCTAACACAACTTTGGTCTTCAACGACTTGATCACGACTACACAACTTTTTCACAACCTAGTTTTCTTTCTTCACACCACCACTTTACCAAGCCCCTACTATAATCACACCTAACTAACACTACTAGAAGATCACCAAATTCACAATAACTTACAACAAACATCAAGATCGAGCAAACGACACAACTTTACAAGATTTACAAATGATTTAACAAGTTAGATATGGATGGCAATAAAATTGGCAACAACACTAAATGGTGTATAATACATCTTTCACTTGAATGGTAGGGAATGTATTCTTCTCTTGCACTTGAGATTGAGCTTGGATTACATGGTAAACAAAGCATTAAATATGATTAAATAATCAAAGATTTTAAATGAATGTGTGAGCTATTTTTAATCAGAAAGAAAGAGTGCAAATTGTGAGGAAAAAGTGGGGAAAATAATACAGCCAATTTATAGGATATTTGAAAGAGCATCTACCTATGGGCGGTCCCTTAATGATAAGGGACCGCCCGTTTATTTAAAGGGGGCCCCTAAGACAGGCGCTCCCCAGATTTTATCCTCTTGTGTAGGGGGTTTTTTTGGAACATTCTAGCCATTTAAGGTCCGAAAATTTAAATACCAAATGTTTATTTTGAATAAAAACATTTCTTTAATGTAAGAAAATTGTTTTGTAATGTTTATAAAAATGTTTTACAACATTTTATAAAGTGTGAGTTGAATAAAATTTTTCATTTGATCATAAAAGCATTAAGCATTTATTTCTTCAATACCTTTTTAAGTGATATAATTTTTAGAAATAAAATTTACTAAAAATTACTTGTTTGTGTTTATTTTTACATTGAACGTTTTTATTTTTTTGTGATTATTTATCAAAACGTAAAGATTGTAGTTAGGAATTATATGTAAACAGACTTAAGTCTGGATAGTTATAGAGTTAATTCCTGGTAGACATAGTTTAAGTCTGCCAGTACTAAGATAATCGTCAGTACTATAGTTGGACTGGTCTTAAATAGTTAAGTCCTGTTTATGTACAGAATAGTGATAAAAGATTATCTAAGAGTTTTATATCTTAGGAGATAATCTTAGAAAAGGATATCCTTAGCCTTTCACACGAATTGATAAAGCCCCATAAGTTCCCTTGGTATAAAACGAACCCTAACGTACGGCTTAAAGTTAGTATGAATATTTGAAATAGTATTCTAATAGAAATTAATACAAATAGCAAAGTTTTACATTGTGTTCTTCTTAGTACTTGTGTTAAGATTCTGCATTAGCACATAGTATTCATAGTCATTGTCTCTCATATAGTTGATTTAGATTTATTCAAGTTAGCTATTGTCTTACAAAAGGCTAAACAGATCCAAGTCTTTGGACCTACAAGTGGTATAAGAGCCTCTAGAGGGACTCTGAGTAAGAAGAATCACAAGAACATAAACAATCACTTTCAGATCTTAGTGATGATGAAACAAATAACCACACCCAAGCATCCTACCATAAGATGCAATCAGAAAATGGTACTAAGCAACCATTACCAAAACATCAACAACAACTCATCCTCCCACAACTACTAATCTCAAATATCCAAACTCCGCAATTCTGAAGAATGAGGAGTAAGATATATGCGGCTATGGAGATGATCATACCTTGAATCGTATTGATACAGATGTTGGAAGGGTAATTTCAGAATGGAAATTCAAAGAAAAAAAAAAAAGATAATTCTCAACTGGAAAAGATGGTGTTGTGCGAATACTCCACAAGTAAGCAGCAGAGAAATGAAGCTGTTGATAAGAAAGGAAGGCTAGAACCATCTTACTTAAGGCCATTCCAAGAACAACTGAGAAGACTTTTCATGGAATGGACATGCCAAAGAAATTTGGGAAGCTCTAAGACTAGTTTGGTTGGAATTGCAAATTCAAAAAAGATGCAGAAAGCTGTGTTTTAAACAACATTTGAAGCATTAACTATATCAAGTTCAGAATGTTTAGAAAAAGATATGATAGGTTCCATAACTCCTCTCACGATTGGGAAGCCCAATGGTGCGGAAAGTATCAACTGAGGATTCAAAACACAAGTTTCATCAATCTTTGCCCTCCACTTGGCAAATCTAGCAATGACCATGAGAACTAAACCAGATGTTGACACTTGTCCATTGAATGAGACTTGTATAACTCACCTTAGGGATTTTTGAGCTCGAACTGACCAGATACACTATCAAAATCATCTGCAAAGTGCTTCAAAATGTTGCTTAGTCCTCACACAGCAAGAACATCCTAATAACAAGGTTAAGTCTAGTCATATTGGTCCCTACAGTACCTACACTCCGTCTACTTCTTCAAACAATATTCTAGAACGAGACCTGTTGGTTTTGCTGATGGGGTTATTTATTCACTCTTTGCCAAACAATCAGAAGATCTGGACTTGCTTCATAAAGACCTAGAACAGATTGAGATTGACCATTAAACCAGATGGACATAAACTAGCAGATAGCAATGATCTGCTATCGACATAAGAAGTTTTACAAGAAGACTGGAAGGAGAGTTCGAATTGATGGAAACAAACCTGTTTTTTTTGTGACAAAGGGGGGAAAGCTTGAATGTTTCAAATTCACAACACTCAAAAGAACACTAAATGGTCATTTGCTAGGGAAGCATCATCCAAGGGGCCAAATGAATAAAAAGAAGAGACTCATTTTATCAAGATCAAGGAGCTGGGAAGAAAGAACAAAATCAGAACTGTTTACTGACTATGGATGATGGTGTTGTCAATTAGGGAGAACATACAGTAGAGGAAGAAGAGACAAATCATGCACTCATGGCTATCAGCTCAAATAATGAGGTATAATTATGTTCTAAAACTTGCATTGATTCATATAATAAGCTTAAAACACTATAGTATGAAACAAACGAAATCCATTAGGTGACAATAAGCAAAAATACTTGCCTATACAACTAGTGTTCATGAAATTAAAGCTCAAGATGGTTACCTTTTCAAAAGTAAGTCAATTATCTCTAAATGAACAGCATACATCAGTGCAAATGAAATAAAAGCAAAAATAAAAGCTTAAAATATAGGAGAATAGGAATGAAAGTTGATAAAAGAAAAGACAATTGCAAAAATTGTAATTCATGAAAAAAAATCTTCTAAAAAACCTTTGGGAAATAAGTTGATTTCAGGTATGAACCTTCAATAGTAAAAAATTTGGCTAGGATCTAGAAATACAATCCAAACCATGAGGTTATAAGCTATGAGAAAGATTTAATCCGTACTGTGTTTTAAGTGTACAGAAGGAGATTTTCTTAACAAACCCATTATACCTAGATTTTCAAAGACTGATAATTAAAAGGAGTTCACAATCCATTAACTTGAGATTATACAACTCCTAAACCAAAAGAGGAAATTGATGATTCTTTGTATTGTTATGGTAAAAGGGACCCATCAAAGCCTGAAATTAGTGACTCAGACGACACATCCAATGAGCATTCTTCCTGTCAATCAAATGACAGTGAAGGATCTTTTGGAAATCCCTCTGAGCACTCTTCTGAGTCTGAATTAGAAAGTATAAGTATACCAAATGAGATGTCTACATCTAAGTCTATAATAGCAAATGAAAAAGTTGTATCTGAATCAAAAGAAGTTGAACCTAGTTGTGTAACACACGTAAAAACTCCTAGGCAACAAATGAAAAATCAAGAGACACATAAAGTTAACAGAAAGAATTGGGATGAAATGATGGAAAGAAAAATAGGGGAAGGTTACTCTTTCATCAAGAAAAAGTGTTTTGTTTGTGGAAGCCTAAGTCACTTGATCAAAGATTGTGACTTTTATAGATGCTGAGCTTAAGAAACAAAGGGTTTTTAATACTGGTAACGGGGTGGCAAAACCAGTATGGAACAATGCAAACAGGGTTTATCGTGTTAATCACTTTGTACCTAGACCAGTACAACTTAATGCTGTTAGGTGTAATGTTAATACTGGTAAGGCAAATGTTAATATTGTTAGGGCAAATGTTAATTCTGTTAGTGCGAAAATGTAATTCTGTCAACTATATTAATAACTTTAATCTAAACAACCAGTACCTACCAATAACACAAACAGTTTTAGTCCTGTAAGACCCCAGGTGAATAAGTTTAATCAAAGAAGTAATTTTTCAAAATCACATTCACATGTGAGAAGACCCATTGTTAGAAATACAGCAAGAATGACTTATTCTCATGCTATAAATGGAAATTGGCGCACTGCTGTTAAGACCTCAGTAGGTTATAATTGGAGGGGAACAAGACCAAACTCTAATTATAATAGTGGATCCAACTTTGTTAGAACTGTAAATGTTAAAGGACCACAAGGCAGACACAAGCCTGAAAAGGCCTGGGTCCCTAAGAGAAACTAATTTCTCTTTTTCATGTGCAGGATCATCCACTCAAGAACATGGAGGATAGAGGTATATTTGATAATGGATGCTCAGGGCACATGACTGGTAACAAGGATCACCTGGATGATTTTTGAAAGATGAAAGTGGGTCAGTTATACCTTTCGAGGATCAGCAAAGGCTACATAACCGGTAAAGGCAAGATAAGAGTTGGTAATTTAGATTTTGATAGTGTATCTTTTGTAAAAGAACTTGGGCATTTAATCTTTTTTCAATATCACAAATATGTGATAAGCATCACAAGGTTCTTTTTACTGAAACTGAATGTCTTGTTGTGTCTCCTGACTTTAAGATGCCTGATGAAAATCAGATACTTCTAAAAGTCCCTAGGCAACACAATATGTATAGTTTTGATATGAAGACACCTTCTCTCACAAAAGATTATGCTTGTTTGATTGCAAAAGCCACATCTGATGAATCTAAATTATGGCACAGGAGGTTAGGTCATATAAATTTTAAAAACTTAAACAAACTTGTGAAGGGAAACCTTGTAAGAGGTCTACCTTCCAAGGTTTTTAGAAATGACCATACATGTGTTGCCTGCCAAAAAGGTAAGCAACACAAGGCCTCCTATAAGGCTAAATTAGTAAGAACAATCACTAAGCCATTACACACCTTGCATATGGATCTTTTTTGACCTACTTCTGTCAAAAGCATTAATCATGCAAGTTATTGCCTTCTAATTATTGATGATTGTACCATATTTAGTTGGGTATTCTTCTTGGCTACAAAGGATGAAACTGGTGGCATCCTTCAGAACTTCATTAGACAAATTGAAAACTAGCTTAATCACAGGGTTAAAATCATTAGATCAGATAATGGCACTGAATTTAAGAATAGGGATATGCTTGAATTCTGTGGGAACAAGGGAATAAAACAAGAGTATAGCAATGCCAGAACATAGGTTATCTTATATTTAGTAGTTATTAAAATATACTAGATCTAGAAACATAGTGTTTTCGAATAAGTTTTGTAGTATATTTTGTGTGTGGCTTAACGTTTTCAGGTTATACTTGGATTGCATGAAGGATTGGAGCATGACTGAAGTTGTGAAAAAGTTAATTCTGGTATTGTCAATATTAATTCTGGTAGTTTACTAGTTAATCCTGGTAAGCTTATTGTTAGTTTTGACAATATATTGTTAATACTGGTTGACCAAACTTAAGTCTGGTAGTCCAATATTAATACTGGTAACTAGTCGTTAGTACTGTTTGGTCTCACAACTTTGACTTTTCACTAAATATGACCGTTATAGCAAATTGCGGGGATATTTAAGTGTAGCACCCCCATAAAATCACAACGCAGCGGAATACCACTTTGGGGTGCCACTTCATAGTATAAAGTACAAGTTACAG